>JAPKLW010003540.1:0-39671 GCA_026898455.1 Plectranthus barbatus
CGAGGGCGAGGATGAACGCCGGCGACCTCCCCCGTTGATTCCCAACACCCTATATAGATCCGCCACTGCTTATATATCCAGTTTTGTAAAATCTTTACATAGATGACTAGAATGTTTTAGACAGGCAACGATCGATTGATATGTTACATATAAAGTGGTCAAATATATTATGAGAAGAAAAAAAATAGTACTATTTCATGTCACAAATTATTAAATTACGACTTTTTACAATTTATAATCAGTCAAATTAAGCGTAGGAGCTTCGAGAGGCAACATGATTCAACTCTAGTAGACTAAGATGTTTAGTTTATGAATCAATTTCAATTCTACTTGAATAGAAAGTGACTGCACTTTAATTTTATTAATCTAAATTAAAATCACTAAACCCAATTCAATAATTACTATCTTATTGACCTCGCCATTTCAAGTATTTCATAATCCTATGTTAATCGATTTGAAAGAGAAATTTAGCTGAATATTATATTTATATACACATATTTAGAAACCAGTTTAGTTTCAAACTTAAAATAATTTTAAGTGAGATAACTTTATGCATTTATAATTATTTTATGGGTGGAAAGATGTTAGGTAAAGAATAAGTTGAATGGTGTTTAACAAGTTTTTTATAAGTAGGTCAAAATATTAATTTGGGGGGCGGCTATTTACATTCATAAATTTTTATATCTAACTTCACACCCAATTTTAAATAGAATATTTTATTAAAAACACCTTCTCCATCCCGATACTACCCCTCTAATTGGGATTAAAATTACAATTTGCCATGGGTAATATCGTCCTTTAAAGGGGATAATTTTTATTCTATGAGTAAAAAATGCGTCACATGAAACATCCTAATAGAAAAGATCAAAGATTTAATTCGAGCGTGGTTAAAATGCTACACATATTATCAATTAATTATGAATTTGATGACATAAAAAAAATATTTTTTCTCGATTTGAAAAAGATTTGGACGGAAGAATTACCTTTCATTTCTTACTTTTAAAAAAAATAATACTCCCTCCCTCCCGGGTCTCTTGAGACATTTGACCGGACACGGAGGTTAAGAAAAAGCGATTAGAAGAGTTAGTGGGGTAGGATTAGTAGGTTAATGATTAAGAGAGATAGTGGGGTTGGAGTAGAGTAGATTTAGTGGGTAATTAATTAATAAAAACTTTCTAAAAAAGGAAACGTTGCAAGTGTTCTGAGACGGACCAAAAAGGAAAACGTTGCGAGTGTCCTGGGACAGAGGGAGGGAGTAATAATAAATCTTGATGATGAGGGACGGTGCAAATAAATACCTACTCCCAACTAAACTAACTCTAGTTTATTTAAGATCAAAATCATTTTAACTTCTCCAAAAGAAACATGCGGAAACGACGACGTAATGCATGAAATAATTTTTTTCATAATAAAAAGGGGAAGTGACGAATTTAATCTGGTCTGACTTTTCCTATTATGCCTCCAAAAATTCATTGATTCCTTAGTTTGTGGGCCTTTGAACTTCAATGCCCATACTTTTTATATCGTAATTTAAGCTCTGCCCACCTCTCAAAATATGAGATCAAACCTAAAAATTGTAGGCCTAATATGAAGATAGGATTGGAATATAAATTTGGAGCTTTTGTATCTTGTCACAAACTACCTCATCTCACTTTTATTATATAAATATGTTTGAATATTGATTAGGAAACGCCATTTTGTTTATATAAAATGACAAGAGAGAGAAAGAGAGAGCCCTTGCTCTTCCAATGTCGTCTTTCATGGCTGCATTGGATGGAGAGATAAGTGATGAAAGATAGATAGGGAGATGACAGCCTTACCTGTAATCAAGAAATCGTGGGTTCGAGATTTTTCAAGAAAAAATGGATTTATAAATTTAAATAAATGAAATGCAGTTATGAGTAATGGATAAGCGAGAAATTGTTTGCAAATAATTATTAGGTTAAATGAGAAGTTTAGTTATAACGCTGCGTGCAAATACTTCCATGTTTATTTTCAAACATGCATAAATAGATATGTTGATAAAAAGGATTATTTGTCAACATTCAGATAATCTCAAAAGCATACAAATTTAAATTTGAATGCCGACATGGACCCAGACTAAGTTGTATATTTGGATGAATGCATACACTAGCAAGATTGCTCCATATGCCTAATCACCACAGGTTGCTATTCTCCGATAGCTACAAAGAGAGAGAGAGAGAGAGAGAGAGTTATCTCAATCCAATTCTCTCCCACTTTTGTCTTCACTGGAGAAACCACAGTTTCAACAATGAAATCTCTGGACGCAGCCCCAGCTTCACGCCATCACGATTAATCCACAATTATTAAATAATCATCAGTAGATGAGATTCTCCCATCATTGCATAAACACAAGAAACCTCACCCATTCTTCTCCAAATAACTCAACCCATCCCCCATGGTAGACCACCCTACTCCTCCACCACCACCACCACCCCAACTACCAAGATCAAATCTGCCCATGCTATACTACGGCCTAGTCATCGTCGCAACGGCAGCCATCGTCCTCGTGCTCTACAACCTCATCATACTAAAATGGTGCACTGATCTCCCCGATCACCGGCCACCACAGAGCAGCCGCCGCAGACAGGGCTCCACTCCCATCTGGAGGATCAACAGCTCCACTGCAGATTTCGTCTCCAGCTTCAAGTACAAGACTGATGGCAAGGCACAAGACGGCGGTGGCGGCGATTCCGAATGCGCAGTTTGCCTGTCAGTGTTTGAAGAAGGTGAAGAAATAAGAAAACTGCCCAAGTGTAATCATTGTTTTCATGCACCCTGTATTGATATGTGGCTCTACTCCCACATGGACTGTCCCCTTTGTCGCTCGCCAGTGGAGCCACCGGGGCTCCACCACAGCTGCGGTGCAGCCGCCGAGGGATCGGAGCATTCCCGACAAGGATTGCTAGGGCTAGCAACCTTAGTTTAGGAAACCTTCTTTTGTATATTATAAAATGTTTCCAAAGGGACTACAAATTCTTTTACTACCCCTTTTATGCCTTCTTCCTTCAGAGCTTCTCTCTTCAGCCTCATAGCTGCTACATTTCTATGTTCAACAGTGTTAATTAACAAAGAAATCACCAAGCATCATTCTTCAAATTGAAGCAATGACAAGGTTGCACAGATTTGACAAATATAATTTTTACTAATTGGAAACTTATAGGAATAAAGCTGTACCGAACCATGTATTTCAATATCTGCAGAAAATATTACAAAGCCACGTAGAATGTTGGAATATCTTACATTACAACTCATTACATCTTCCTCAAATTGTCTAGCCTCGCCTGGAGGTCGCTGTCGATCCCACCGTCATCATTTCCTGCTGTTGCCTCTGCTTGTGGGACCTTATTCCGAGAAGCTGGGGCAGCTACTGTTGCCGAAGGTGCATTAACAAGCTGCATTAAGAGGAAACAAACACTCTCACGAGTTTCAGAAATATTTAAGTTCGCTTAGTCTAGAAATAAGGGAACAGGAGAGCTAGGATTATACCTCATTGTTAATGTCGATGCCAATCTCATCAAGGACCTGGCTCACCAGCTCTTCAGTTTCTTCTTCCTCCTCATCTCCTTCCAATGCATCATCAATAGCATCCGCCATGACTTCACTCGTTAGTTCCATCTTCTCATTCTGCCTTTCAAATTCTTGCATTATTTTCTGCAGTGATGGCAGGTTCATCTGCCTGTTCATTTGCCCCATGGCCTTTGTAACGCCTTTCATCGCCTCACCCATTGCTTGTGTAGATTTTAACGTCTATAAGGAAAAGGACGAAAGAGAGAGAGACATCACGATTGTGAATACAATTGCAAACCCAAGTATTGGAAATAGCAGTAGAAAACTACTATTTTCACAAAAGACTATAACAGTGGACTTATCAAAAACTGAACAAAGTTATACATCAATGAACTCCTTGTCAACAGGATCCTATGCCTTGTACCACTTGTTTTTGTTTCCTAATTGTAAGATCCAAGTCCATAAAAATGCATGCTAGAGTAGAGACTAAAATGCTCAAGTTTTACTAGCCCAAAGAAGGGGTTTCTTCATCCATAACCAACCATCTTAAATAATTGACTGGATGTTTGCAAATTACTTCAAGCAATAAAAATACCTGAATTCTGAGAGATACGCCTTGAAGTTGAGATTTCAGCTTATAGAACTTTTCAATCTGATGCCGTGTCCTGATAAGATCTTTGGCCATCACCTTGACAGCTCCCTGTAACAAATAAACTAGAAATCAAACATAAACCAAGTAATTGTGGCTGCCACAACATTTATTTGGACTGGGCACAGCAGTACCAAAGCATTTGAAGCAACTAAGACAGGATAAAAATGACACATTTGAATCCATCTATATCAATATAATTGTATAAACAAAATATCTAAATGGCGCCAAGTGTCTAGCTAGAGCAATCATCAATCATTACAGTTCAGGGAAAATAAAACTCAACATTCAAACATTGGAAGTAAGTGCGCAATTTCTTCCCAAATTCCAGTAGAATCCAAAGGGTTGAGTTGTGATGATAAATACCAGATTAAGCTATGATTTTTTGTAAACAAGGCCATAACCATTAACAGCATACGGTTAGACTAACCCTACAAATAACAGGCCATGTGCATTTTAAAAATTTAAGATTGTAATGGGATAACGTTGATTCATACACAAATTCATGCTTCCATTCAAACAGAGAACTCTTTGTGAGAAAAAAAGATACAAAAAAGCAGAAAAAGCCCCCCATGTGACTTGAAACATGTAAAATATGAACAATGTACCATCTGCCCTTGCTTAGCACTTTTCTTTATCTCAGTAATAAGTTTCTTTTCTTGCGTCTGTAAAGCTTGCCTCTCCCTCTCTATTTCTCGAATGGACTTATCAAGCATTCTCTTATTTTCCCGCAGAAGCTCTGCAAGATGCAATAACAAATGTGGAAAACCATAGGGCACAATTAGATAGCAGTATGCAACCCTGAGAATAGATAAATGATTTTCTCATGCCATTTCATCCAATAGAAGCACAGAATTTTGTTTAAATCAGGAAATTAAACAGCAACTTAGCACCAATTCATGCTAATGTTGCATTCAGAGTATAATCAAGTCACATTTTATTGACTTTAATAAAGTACCTTTAGTTTTGAAACAGAACAATAAATCCTCTGCCTCAGAAGGACTAGTTTCCCCCTCTGTCTATACTCTTGATGGTTTACAGCCATGAAAATCTTAAGTAGCCCAACCAATAGTCAGCAGAATCAGTGACAACTAGTTTTTTCTAGATGGGTGCTAAATCATCCATGTAATTCTGATATTCTAGCAAACATTCAATAGCCAAATGACATCAACCCGGACTCTTAAGGCAACTAAAACTTAGGTAAGATAGTACGATGAAGTCCAACGGCTCCGAATATCATCAAATTCGTTGCAGGAAGCCAGGTTTATGCTAAAATCTGTAAACCATTCAACTAATCTGTCTAGTGACTCTTCAAGAAATAAGATCATTGTCTTAGCTTATCTCCCCCTCATTAATATCTATTCACCCGGCACTATGCCTCTCGAAACAAATAGCTTCTACAATCAAAATTCTAACCAGTATAGGATATACAGCCGATCAGCTTAAAACAATTTTAGCTGAGAGTGAACAATTTATAATAATCATTCATCTAACATGAAAACTCTATTCGACAAACAGAGTCCTAATCTCATGATCTATTACATACGCCAGTTCTAAAAAATTCAGACCCAAGAACCCTTAATCACGAATTCTAATTCAATCTCACCAACAACAGGCCCCTAACATATAGCAAGAAAAGTTAAAATAGATATTTACGGACCTGCGGGAGTCTTCCTCTTCCCGAAAAGGAAACTCATGATCGAACGATTTGAGTCCGGCGAAAAAAAGTTGAGATCGGAGGTACGAGAATACTTCTTGGTGCAATTTCAGGTAATCAACACGCAACTATACAAGGAATTGCAGAAAAAGGGAGGTTTTAACTTTAAATTCTAATCAAACAACGCGGAGCAGAATAAGAATATTATTATCGAAATCAACGCGGTGAAGATTCGTCGGCTTTTCCGCTCCGTCCGATCGCAGGGAGTGGTTAGACATTCATATCATATAATTGGGCTAATCGGCAAGTTCAATTGGACTTTAATTTGGATCATATTAATAATGGGCTTTCTAACTATTTGGGCTTCACGATATATATTTAATCAAGAAAAGGCCTAAGCTAGATAGCTACTTATTTTTATAAATATACTTAATATACTAATTTAAATTCAATAACTCCAATATATGGACCTCATAATTTTTTTAACATAAGAAAAAGTCAAAACATTTTAACTATATGTACTTGGAGTTGGCGGCAAATATGAAACTTTGCTTACTAGTGTAGTGTGTATCCTTATTAACTATAATTGAAATAAGGCAAAAACTTGCGTTAGGCAGGCCTAAACGGTTTAGGCGGGTTTTATCTTACCCAAATGGGTTGACCCATCCCAAATAGGGTTTATTAATCCCAATTAGGGTATATTATATGGATTTGGGCTTGGATTAATGGATAAAACCTGTCTAAATCGTTTAGGCCTGCCTAACCCAAGACCTTCCCTTGAAATAATATTTTAGTGAATATTTCATATGAAATGCATTTTTAAAGAATTAAGATCGATGTTTCTTTTCATAAAAAAAAGGAAGCATAAATAAATTTTGTACTCCCTCCGTCCCTTATAAGTAGTCCCTTTTCTTTTCGGCACAGAGATTAAGAGTTGTGAGTGTAGTGAAATTAATATTTTATTGGTGAGTGTATAAAAGTTTACCATTTTAGAAAAGTGGGACTAATTTATGAGACAAACAAAAATGGGAAATGGGACTACTTCAACGGGAAAAGGGAGTATTATTTTCCTAACTTTGACTATTTTTGGGGTTAAATACGACCGACTCTGTGTAACTGTCATTAGCAGATCTATGGTGGGCCTGAATTTCATTTTTTAGTATCATAATCTAGTATTTATGGGATAATCCCCGCATAAAAAAAAGAAAAAATAATTAAAGTTAGGCAAATTCTCATATGAGACGGTCTCATCATTTTTATTGTGAGACGAATTTAATGAAATAATGTGTTTCTTTATTGCAAATGATGTCTCACCATTTTTATTGTGAAACGAATTTAATGAAATGATATGTTTCTTTATGAGTGGAAATCTTAATTAGCCATTCTCCTTATATAAAAACTTTAAATGGCCACTTTTATGTACATATTCAAGGAATGACCATTTTCTTAAAATATCCTTACTTTTAAATATAATTCTAATATGTTAATAAGCAGTCAAATAAAAAACAAATTTCTTCATTTTTCTAAAATGTGTATGTAATTTTTTTTAAATAAAATTTAATCAAATACATGAAATGAATTCACAAATTAGGCGTAAATGGTCTTAAGCAATTTTTAAATCTTTATTTATATATATTTTTTATTATTATTAAAATGACTATAAAAATAAATTTAAAGAAAATAATGATTCAACGATTAAAAATAACTTTTAACAAAAGAAATCACAAATATTATATATTGATGTCCCATAAATTTATTAGCAAAATAATTTTAAAAATTTAGTAACAATTATTTTATTTATTTATAAAATAAGTGTTGCACATGAAAAATGAGATTAAATTAAGAAATTTTTTAAAAAGTGTAAATCATTAATAAAGCAAACAAACGAATTGCAAAGGCAAATTATTTATTTTTTTCATTATACTTTGTGCAAAAATAAATGAAATCACATATTTTCACAAATTCGTAATAATAAATTTAATTATCTCACTTCAATCTCGAATTATATTATTTTAATTTTTAATCAGTTTTTTATAAATATAATTTTAAAAGTGAATAGATAATAATTAATTAAATATATTTTTCTACAACTAATTGGGTAATAATAAGATATGAAAAATTAAAAATTAGTAAAATTCAAAAACATTCTAAATATTATATCAATGGTAGGGACAATTCTGACAGTTCATATGATTTTGGTTATTTCTTGAATGAAATTATAATAGTGGCTATTTAAGGTTTTCAAATAATAATTTTGGCTACTTTCAAACATTTCCTCTTTCTCTTTATTGCAAATGATGTATTTTTTTGTTGCATATAATGTAATTTTTTAAAATAAAATAATGTATTTAACTTATTGAAATGATGTATTAAGGTCTGTTGGTCCCGGATATCAGGGTATACTTTGGCAGCGGAAAATACGTAAGTTCGTTTCTTGCACTCTGCTGGTTACACAGCTGACTGGGACCTTGTCAGCTGGTAAGTCAACTGGCAACTGAGTATTCAGCTGACTGGCAACTGGCTGGTCAGCTGATGACTCAGGACTTAGCTAATTTTAGAGTCGAGTTTGCACAGTTATAAACTGGTTTCAGTTATACTCCAGCACTTGGGTGCTGGGTTTTAAATCAGTAAGTAAATGCTGAAAGCAGTAAATAACAAGGATATTTTATAGTGGTTCGATCAACTGATCTACGTCCACTCTCCAGTCGAAGCACTGGAAATTCACTAAAGAGAGTAATCCGGTACAAGATATCCTACGATCTATTTCCAGCTGGTAGATGCCTCGTCTACCAGTTCACTGGATCAACCGCTCCCGGTCCTTGTCCTTCTTCAACTCTTGTCAGCTGGATGGAGTGCGAGCACGTCACTTCAACCTCCACCGGTACCACTGACGACGTGGGTGTTTAGTTCTCCCAAGAACTTGACTCTTGCTGGCGGCAAAACTGCCCGTAATAACTCTGGAGTTGGCTGGCTCAAGAGCTGCTATGTTCTTCCTCGGAATGAGAAAGAACACCAAATGAGATCAATAACTCACAAGCTAGAAGCTTGGAGTCTCGTGTTTGAATAAATCAACACACGGATAAGCTTTAAGAAAAGCCTCGAAAGACTGCTTGTTCGCTGATATAAATGCGTTTGAGCTTTCGGTAGGTCAAGAGTGTTAAGAGTGGGCAAGAGTATTGAATGCTGTTGGATCTCACGTATTTATAGACGTGAGATTCAGATTCAAATACTAGCCGTTTGGACACATCCGGAAAAGTCTCTGTCCTCGCATGTCCTTCTGCAGGCGGCAGGTAGGAATTTCCGGAAAGCGCCATACCTTTGGTCGCTTTATCTGACACAGATCTCTTTGTGTCAGAACGACTCTATTCGTCAGTACGAGGAATCGGAACTGGTAGTCTTGAACTGATAGACTTTAAGGTATCCTCCTTAAAGTCATACCTTGTCAGTTACTTCCTCAGACGAATCTTCTTTTTGTCTCTAAGTCTTCGGGAGAGCGAATCTTCAATTCTGCTGATAACCTCCGACTGGTAGATCATACTGGTGATCTTGTGCTGGCAGTCTCTGCTGGTGACTTTCCTTAGCACAATCAAGGTCTACCAATTCGTCTGATGTTATCTCTTGGAATCTCCCGTGACTGGTGGCTTCACCGCTGGTGAATAGTGTCAGCCAGAACACATATTCTGCTGGTAAGATCTCTCAGCCTCCTGCTGGTGAAATCTTCCCAACTGGTGAATAGTGACCAGTCAATAGCTCAACTCTATGCTGATGAACAGTGTCAGCATGAGTCTTCGTCAGCCGCTTGCTGGTGAGACTTCTCTCAACTGGTAAGCACATCTCATGCTGGTGAACAGTAGCCAGCATGAGTCTTGATCAGCTGCGACTTACAACTCAAAATACCTATACAGGACTTTACATTTGAAACTAGAGCTATTCTAGAGACAAACTGACGCTGGTTGGACTTAGGATTTGATCCACCAAAACACCAAACTAGAATCTAAGCAAGTATCTACTGGGGAAGGGAAACTTAGCCAAATTTCCCAACAAGGTCCGTCTCACAATTAAAAAATGGTTAGACCGTCTCTCAGGAGACCAACTCTTAAAGTTAAGGTAGAAGAAAAAAAAAATCACCCTCCTAACAATTTTTTTAAAAATTTCTCCATTTGTAACTGTACTGTACAGACAACTCAAATATGAATAACAGTTCATTTAACGTCAAGAAAGTGTAAAAATAAATATCAAATACTCCTTCCGTCCCACCTCAATTGTCCCACTTTCCTTTTTCGTCCGTCCCACCTCAATTGTCCCATTACTTTAAAAGGCAAATTTTTCACACTCAACAATAAAATATTAATTCTACTCAACTTACTTTACACTCACACTCCTTAGTTATTGTGCCCAAAGTCACTGGGACAATTCAGCCGAGACGGAGGGAGTAATATAGATAATTACTAGAATTATACCTGTGCGTTGCACGGAAATAATTTTTATACTTATATTAAAATTTTAATATAATATAATATAATTATTTTCAAATTTATAATAATAAATAAATTTAGTATTATAATTATTATATATATATATATATTAAAGAAGAATATTTTAATATTTAAAAATAATTATATAAAGATCACTAAATAGAGATATAATTATAAAATATATTTTGTTATTTATTTGATTAATAAGCAAAAAATATTTTTTTGAATTGAAAATAATATATTCAACATTGCATTAATAACATATGTTGATATATTAAATTCATTACATATTAATTGAATGACTTTAACATTTTTTTTTACACATATTAATTGTTATAATTTATAAAATTTTAGTTTAAATATATCTAATTCATCTATGTTATTTTATCTGCTATGAAGTGAATCACCAAGTTTTCATATTGTAAAAAAAAAATAAAATTTAATGATCATAAATCCTAAACTTGATAATATTTAAAATTCGAATTTGTGCGCAAAAATCATAGTTATTTTGAAAATTTTAAATGTGGGTGTATGAACATAATAAATAAATATTTTGTTAATTGAAAATATGATTGTCTTGTAACAAATGAATACTTAATTGCAAAATATTCATGAATTTATTTAATACTATAATTTATTTGGCATGGACACGCTATTCAAAAATTTTGGAGGAAATTTTTGGAACTCCTTTAGTATATTATATAGATATGGAATTAAATAGTAAAAAATAGAATAGGTGGGGGCAAAAGAAAAGAAAAGTGTAAAAGCGTGGAGTGTAGGTTTAGTAGCTCTGACTCAGTTTAAAGGCCACTGACAACACAGCTTAGAAAAGCCACACGCACACGCACACGCATTTGGATGCTCCACTGCACGTGTGGACCCAGCCATCGCCTTTTTACTATCGTAATTAGTTTCACTTAAATCGTAGACAATAATAAACTAATGTTTGTAAGTATAATACTCCCTCCGTCCTGCTAGAATAGGCCCACTTACCGAATTCGGCGTCCCAACTAAATTGGCCCCTTTCTAAAAATGGTAACTTTTTCACACTCAACAATAAAATATTCATTCCACTAACTCATTCTACACTCACAACTCTTAATTTCCGTGCCAAAAATAAAGGGGTCTATTTAAACGGGACAGAGGGAGTAGAATTTATATTTTATTAATATATAGAGATTAATCTAAATGGAACTAATGATGGAAGAAGTACAATAATTACTATTCTCATCAACTTCACATTTCACTCAAACTTAATTAATCATGCGCCAACCCATGAGTGGCTTATTTAGGGGTGTTTTGGGATACACTTGGTATCCTCAAAATATTTTTTTTTTTTTATAAATTTATATATTTTTACTATTATTTATAATATTTATACATAGGGATGTCAATTTAGCCCGAAACTCGCGGGTCGGCCCAATTAACCCGAGCTAAAATGCGGGTTAGGGTCAAGATATTTTGGCCCGAAAAAAATTTAGCTCGATTAGCCTAAGACCGAATAACCCGAGGCCCGAAAGGGTTGAATCCGAAACCCGACGGGTTGGCCCGATTATTATTTTTATTAATATCTTTTTGATAATTATAGTACTAAAATCTACTTCTAATATTTAAAATGATATTTATTAATTAAGTTTTAAGTTTGTATTTAGTTCAAATAGTATTCAATACACAGTTAAGTTTATTTATTTATGAAGTTAATTGTATTCAAATTTTACTAAAATAAAAAATAATATATTTTTAATAGATAAATTTATCATTATATAAAAATCTGTGATGCGTTTTACATTTTCATAGGAGATAAATAATATTTTGCTTATTTTTTCAACATTTAAAATATTAAAATAATAAAAATATATAAAAAATAATTAATAAACTCATTGACCCGACGGGCTAGCCCGATTTGACCCGGACCGATAAATCCGCAACACGATAGGACTAGCCCGAAACCCGATGGTTGGCCCGATTGACATCCCTATTTATACATAATGTACCCCCAATTTAATATATTTATATATTATACATCAATTTCAAATTTCTGGATACGCCACTGCAATCCATACATAGTAAAATTTGATAGTCAATAGTATTAGTTGGATTCTCTAATAGGATCTAACACTTATAAGGTTTAAGTGATATTAGTTTATTTCTGTTTTTTTTACTGTTTAAATTATATAAATTTGGGAAGGTCTTGGGTTAGGCAGCCTAAATGATTTAGGCAGGTTTTATCCATTAACCCAAGCTCAAACCCATATAATATACCATAATTGGGGATTAATAAACCTTATTTGGGATGGGTCAACCCATTTGGGTAGGATAAAACCCGCCTAAACTATTTAGGCCTGCCTAATGCAAGTTTTTGCCTATAAATTTTCGTATTTTAAAGTTAAAATAGATTGTGAAAAGGTGTTAACTAGGTAAGTGCGTAGGTAGGCACCTCCTTGTCCAAACATAGTGTCGAGATGAATAGTAGGAGTGGTCTATTTTATCTGCGACAACCACTATCTCTAAATTATTATTAATTTTTTGCTTAATATATATCCTACATACATCATACATTTGCTCCAAAAATATAAAATATCGTGGCAAATGTGTGTTTTATAAGACAGTGAAATATTGAGAGTTTTGGTTAGAATATACATTTGATCGGAATGCATTATGTTCAAATATCTTTTTTTTATCAAAACAAGTTAATGTCTCACTATCTCAAAAAAAACAAATTTTTATTATAAAATAATTATAACTTCGTATCAAATTCAAACTTCAAAATATACATAAGGAAATATATACTTTTACCTTAACCTATCTTTATGTGTAAAAAAATAAGATTTTATTTAAAAAATAAATGTGAAAGGATGAAAATTTTTGTTGTGACTAGAGCAAATAAATGTTAGTTGAAGAGTTAGATAGGACAATTTTCCATATAATATATTCAAATATACTTTCAGTTAGAAATCTCGATATCATATAATAAGATTGATATATGATCTAACTAGAAGACATCTCTATTTATATAGTTTTGATCCATTTTAAATCTAACTTATTTTTCAATGTTACGCTCTAATTTGGTATATATAGGGATTAACCAATAATTAAGGTGATAATAAGTTTGTAATCTCCCAACACCACCAGACAAAACGTTAATCATTTGATCACTTCCACAAAACTATACCTATCTAAACACGTATATATTCAGTAAAACAGACATATTTTTTATGGAAATATTCGATTATATTTGCAGAATAAGAATCCACTGCCTTAAAATATTAATATTAGATTGTATTATCTATTGATGATGATCCACAAATCAACATTAGTTTTGTTTTTCTTATCGTGTTTTATTCTCATTTATACACCATAATTGAAATACTACATTTTAGAAGTAGACGATAAGTAGCATTGATTTTTGAGATATTTGTAGAAGAAAGCTTCACGAAAGCAACCCTTCAATTGAAGCAACTTCTCGAACTAACAGAACTTTTTAGCCATCACTTCAAATCATCGTGCCGAACCACTTTTTCGGAATCATAATAATGATAGTTGCCGAATAAGTCCTTCGGTCTTGAGAGTCCTTCAATTCTTCTAGGCCTGGTTGGAAGAACTTGACTTGAGTATCAACCTTGCATTTCCGCGTGTTGAAATTTTTTTTTCTAATTTTTTTTTTGATGGGACGAAAAATGAGTTAATCCATTTTTGGGTCACAACACTAGTAAAATTTTTACGCATAGTTTAGAGTCTAAGTAGTAAATATACTAAATAAAAACAAAATTATATAAAATTTAATTGTACTTTATAAATTTTTTGAAACTCGGACGCCTAACCCACCTTATGTTCTTCATAAGCATGGATAATTTAAAAACATATAGTAGAACTGATTATTTAAAAGTATGACATAAATAAGGGGTGGTGCCACCGTTGGACTAAGGGCATTCACCTCTACAAACTTGAAAAATATGACATTATAAAGTATAATTGAGCCTCACGATTCTTCAAATTTGCACCGCCCTTAATATAAATCCTTATTTGTTACTTACCGACACATTACAAAATGTGTAATAATGTGTAATTGGGTTATCATTCCCATACAACTTCATATACGAAATGTTTGCTATTTGAACATGGATGGATCCAGAAATAATTTATTAGGGGTTTCATTTAATTATTACGTAAAAAAAAATTACACAATTAAACAAAAAATTCAGCTTATGATAATTGTTGTGCCCAAGATTATTTGGGCCAGATTAATAAATTAAAGCCGAATCCAGAATTGATCATTGCAGCTCAGTTGATCGAGACCTGAAAACGGATGTGATATGGGCCATATGGCGACCCACTTGGTTAAGCAGCCCACTTGGTTAAGAGTCTATCCAAATAAAGATCCAGTCAAAGAAGACCAAGTCAAATATTTATCCCTAAATTTTTGGGAAGTAGTTAGTTCCTAGATTTTAGTAAAGTAGTTAGGGTTTTTAACCTATAAATAGGTACCTAATTTGTAAAGAGAGGAAAAAAATAAAAAACCTACGTATGTTTCTCTCTATTATTTTTCTCTGTAACTTTATTCATCTCCTATAATTTTCAATTTCTCTCATCTCTATACAAATCCATGGGCTCATTTTCATTGAAAAATCCGAACCTCAACAATAATAATAAAAGAGTGGAAATCTTAAATAACCATTTTTACTATCCAAAAACCTTAAATAGCCACTTTTATGTACACGTTTAAAGAATAGCCATTTTCCTTTAATACCTTTATTTTTATAGACATGTTAATACAAATCATGAATTAATCAAATAAAATACATATTCTATCATTTTTTCTAAATATTTTGGTTCTTTTATAATTAAAATCACAAACTGAGAGCGCACATATTTTTTTTTTTTTTTTTTGTGATTTGTATTTCGTATTTTTAAAATTTATGATGGTTTTATCCAATTTTATGATTATGTATATATATATTTTTTTGCTTTATTATTAAAATGAGTGCTAAATGATTATAAAATTATGATTACACAAACAGTTCGCAGGATTTGTTTATAAAATTATTGTTACATATTAAATACAAAATTTTAAAAAAATGTTTTTTAAAGAAAAAAATCGCAAACAAGGTTACAAATATTAAATATCAAACGGCAAGATAAATATTTCAATTAAATTAAAAAATAATTTTAAATGTATTTTTTATAACAACAATTTCGCAAATGAATTTTCAAATTTATTTACACCCACAAATGGAATCTCAAATTCTATATAAATCTTAACTTTAATAAATTGCCAAAAATATTGAATTTTCGATTTAAAATAATTTAATCTCCAATTATAAATCTTATTATTCAAATTTTTATAAATTTAATTCTAAAAATTTTATTATTCTATTTATTATAAATATAACTTCAAAAGTAAAAACATTAATTCAAGTAATAATGAGATGATAATTGTAATAATGCTTGGTAAAATTCAAAACATTGCAAATATTAGATTAATAGTAAGGGTATTTGTGGAATATAACACTATTTTGGCTATTTTTTGAAGATATACATAATAATGGCTATTTAGGGTTTTTAGATAATGTAAATGACTATTTTCATATATTTCCTCATAATAAAATATGTATAAAAATTCATACATCAAAGCTAAACTCATTATTCTATAAAAATGTAAAATCTTAATACTAAAACAAAGAGAATTTTTTACTCATCTTATCTCTCAACCCCTTCACACCCTGTTTTTCTTCAATGTTAGCCCCCCCCCCCCCCAATCTTAATAATTTGACAATTAAGAGAATTATTTCATAAAATATCATATTATCTTATTATAGAAATCGAAAAAAATTCCAATAGAGAGGCTGGAGCTTACCCCAGCCCCTTACTACATCCGCCTCCGATTGCGAATAAAAAGTGTACAAGTTTTTGTGGGTTGCAAAAGAATCGGATTGCATGTATGATGCCCATATTTTGACTTGGGAGATTCCAACTAATATCAATATTATAAATAATATTTAAATATCTTTGCATTTCCTATTTCTCCATTGTTGCTCACTAACAGACAGGCCTTGCCCATATACCAAATTCATCATATTTCCTAGTTACTATTGCATTAAAATAATGTATCAAATCTACCCTCAATCACTAATTCTAGGCAATTATTAGTGTTGGTGTTGGATTTCAAGTCTATGATTATGAGCAAATAGGGGAGTTCTCTTTTATTTTATTGGTTTCTTTAATAAAAAAAATGAGGAGTAACATATGGGAAATAGGAGCAAAGCACTAAACCAAATCATTTTCCCCAATGCAAGATTCCATTGTTTTCACCCAACACAAACACCAACTATTCTCATTGTGGCTTGTTTTTAAATTATTTTTATAATTGATGGAATATTATTTAATTAACATATTTTCAATATTTTGAAAATGAAATTCTCATTGCTAAAAAGTATCTATCTTGTCGGCAAAATATACGGGGAGAAGCTTTTTTTAATTATTATTTTTAGGGAAGGTCTTAGGTTAGGCACGCCTAAATCGTTTAGGCGGATTTTATTCAATAATCCAATCCAAACCCATTTAATATACCCAAATTGGGGATTAATAAACCCTATTTCGTATGGGTGAACCCATTTGGGTATGGATAAAATCCGCCTAAACCGTTTAGGCGTGTCTAACGCAAGTTTTTGTCTTATTTTTATATGGACTTGGAGATTTATTTCTCTCGATCAAAAACCTAAAATATGTAGGTATATATCATGGAAGATTAAAAAAAAAATACTCTCTCAGTCCCACTTCAATTCTCACACTTACTAAATTGAGTGTCTCAAATTGTCACATTTTCAAGAATAACAATTTTTTTTATACTCAATAATAAAATATTAATTTCACTAACTTATTTTATACTCATAATTCTTAATTCCCATACCGAAAATAAATGTGACAATTGACACGAAACATAGGGGTATCACTTTTAGATTTGAATAATTGGAAGGAAGGCCTCAAAAAAATTAAATTGGTAAACTTTTTCAAATTTAAATAAAAATCAGTGGTTGTAATTTACAGAGAATATAATAAATGGAAAAGGTTGAAGGTTCCAACCCATCTTCTTGAATTAGTGTGTGTGGTTAAAAATGCCTAGTGAGATTTGATTCTTGAAATAAAAAATTATTATTATTATAAGTAGACAGCATCATGCAATTTCACTTTGCTACTTAGACTTTTGCTCTCATCTCATCTCCCTCACCCTTTCCAAAAGTACAAATATCCAATTCATTAATTAATCTCAAAATTATAACACAATTAATAATATTCCTTTTATCATATTTCCTTCAATTCTAAGACTCTTCCCCATCATTGCAAATTTTCACATTCACCTTCCTTGGGGGTGAGTTTCAACCCCCAACCGTTTGCTTTTTATTAATATTCAAATTTTTTGATATTTTTATAAGACAAATTTATTATGGAGAATTGTCGATTCAGGACCCAAAAGATGATTAAATTATCAATCGAGGATCCGAATGATGATTTGTAAATTCAGGATCCAAAAATCAAATAATTCTTAATATATGACCTGATATTGAGCTCCTAAATTGAAAATTATATGATCTTTTGGATTCAGAATTGATAATTAATGATTTGGTCTCCTGAGAGACGGTCTCACTATTTTTTTATTGTGAGACGGACTTTAATACATCATTTCAATAAGTTAAATACATCATTTCATTTTTAAGAATTACATTATTTGCAACAAAGAAATACATCATTTACAATAAAGAAATACATCATTTCATTAAACTCATATCACAATAAAAATGGTGAAACATTATTTGCAATAAAGAAATACATCATTACATTAAATTCGTCTCACAATAAAAATGATGAGACCGTCTCATCTGAGACTTTGCCATAATTAATATTTCGGATCCGGAATTGATAATTAAACTATTTTTCCGAAATTGATAAAACTCCTATTTATTTATAATATTAAATTAGTTTTAGTACGTAAATTTTTATACATTTTTATCATTTGTGGAGTTGAAGTTTTATGCAAGCTCGAAAAAATGAAGGAAAATTCAAATCATAAACACTGGGCAGAAGTTCATAAATTGATACAATAATTGTACACAATCTTTGACTACACGATCAAACCACTGGCAGTGGCTCGATTCATCTTCAAATCCGTGGTTCCATACACGGGCAGTTCTTCTTCATTGGCTCCGATGTTTTCGAGCTCGAAAAGATCGGAGCTGCCGCAGCTCTTATCATCGAACTCGCCGCCATTCTCGTAAAACTTCCTGAATTCATGCTTCTTCCCCTCGTATTGCCGAAAGCTATCGATGTTTTTCTTGATGAACAGGCTGCTGACGCTCGGCACCATTGATCCGCCGATCGTAGAATGCTCATCGCCGTCGTGAATGCGATTATGGCCGCAAGGTTTGATGTATTCATCAACAATGACGGTAACAGGGCAGAATGTAACAGACCTCTTTGATTTGTTGCCTCTCGACGAATTAGGGTTCTTGCTCAAGCACACTCTCGATGCTAGCGAGCATGTCGTGGTGTCCTTCATTGATCTTGATTTCCTCACCGATCCCCAATCGTCGGCACTCTGGCTCTTCCTAGGGCTGAAAATCGAGTTTAAGAAGCTGGAGATTCTGCCGCCGGGAGAAATTGGCTCTTTCGCCTTCTTCAAATCGCCGTAAATCTTAAGCGCCCTCAATTTCGTTCTCGTGAACCGGCCTTCGGTCTTCGCTGGCCGGTCCGCGGAGTTCGCCTTCTGAACCGGCGGTTTCGGGATGGGCCGGGAAGCAGAGGACTCTGTTTCAGAGGAAGTGAAGATGCTGGAGTCCGTGGAGGAGGCGGAGTTGGAAGGGAGGTGCCTTGACTTGGCGGCGGCGGTGTAGTTTTCCATCCATTTCTCGACCATGATGGCGCGGCGGAGGGATTCGATATCTTCATCGACTTGGTTGGCGGCGTATCTTCTGGGAGGAAGCGGGTGGTCCGGTGGTAGGTGGTCCATAGGGCCGTCGATGGAGTGGTAGATGGCGTCGAGTAGGGACGACGAAAACGAGGGCATTTTGCGTCGTTGCTTCTCCCCTACGGCCATGCGTGAAAGGTTATTTAGTATGGGAGAGGAGTGAGGCGAAGGTGGAGTTGAAATTTGCAGAGAGAGAGAGAGAGAGAGAGACTGTGTTAAGGTCGTTTGAAGAGACTAACCGAGAGAAATAAAGCTATGTGGAAACAGCGAAAAGCCAAATGCCACGGCTTCCATCCTGGGCTAAACTAAAACTCTCTCCATCCCGGTAAATTAGTCTAATTTGACTGAACATAATAATTAATATTTATAAATAATAATATAATTAATATTTTATTAATAAGTGTGATATTAGTCGTATTGGAAGAACGGATAATTTAATATTAGTATGATATTGTCCAACTTTGGCCAAAGCTCTTACTATTTTGCATTTGAGCATCTATATCCCAAAAGATCTCGTACTAATGGAGTTGAGCGGACTCTTATATACAATGAATCACTTCCTTCTCTCCATGTGGGATATGGGTTTGTCAAACCCAACAAATACACATTCTTAAATTAACAAGTTTTTCACACTCATTAATAAAATATTCATTCCATTACTACTTACTGCTGCTAATATACCTTGATTATCGTGTTCGGTCAAAATGAAATAATTTGACTAGGACCGAAGGAGTATTTCAAAAAAATAAATTAATATGTTAGGGCAAACGAAAAATGAAAAATCGCCACGCGTGCGTATGGAGAGAGAGAGAGAGAGAGAATATTTGGAAGGAGTGGATGAATAAGTTGGGACTCGTATGGATAGTGTTGAGATGGGTCCCTCCTATATTATAAGATGAAATTGATTGAAATGTTTATGCACCATCGAATAATGTTGTATTATTAATTTTTTACATTTAGTGTAAAATTATTTATATTATTCATTCATGAAGTCTCCTCCTAAAACCCTTTCTAATGAGAGACTTCACATTCAAATATTTTCCACTCATTCCAAGTATTAGTTCCATACTAAAAGCAACCCAAGTGTTTGTACAAGTACAACAATTATAGTAAACGGTTCCGATACACTCTATTATTAAATATTTATGGATTGTTCATTCACTCATGATATAGTGATAAAAGCACTTTATCTGAACCAAAAATCACAAGTTTATGTTTTCCCAGGATTTATGAGTGTGTGAATTTAAATAAAACTATTTCTATTAAAAAACATATATTCATGGATTAATAATTCTCATTTCCTCATTTCTCTGCTATGAATGGTTAGCATTGGGCAGATGAGATGAGGCAGCGTTAATAGGCCTCCCAATAACAAAGGCCCACGGCCCCCAATATTTGTCCGCATTTTCCTTCAACAGCTCTAAGAATCAGAAAAAATATAATTGAGTTTTTTTTTTTTTTTTTCAAGAAGTTAATTACTATCTATTAAAATATCATTTAACTAAAGTTTCTGGAACTAAATTATTCTTCAATCTCTTCTGTTGTGTAAGTAATGCTTGCTCGTCTTGCTTTTTTTTTTTTAATCATAGTTTATAAAGATCCACAATTGGAAGTAGGTGAAGTTTGGAGTGACCTCATTTAGTAATTTCTAAGTCTATATCAGGTATCAGTAATCAACAGGAAGATATTCAAATTACAGCAGGTGCTACCTATTATTATATTACAGCATGGATTCAATATCTTCATACTTAATTTACAACCTCACATTACACATAAAATATTGATCTATTTCACTTGCCTCGCAACTCTAGAGCAAAAGATATCATATATATAATTTTGTAAAATCCCCATAATATGCCACAATTCCATATAATTAAGTACCATGGAAGAAAAAAAGAAAGCAAAAAAAAAAAAAAGAAAAAGGCTTTCTCAAGCTGCCACAATAATTGTGACTTCTCATATAAATAGAGACTGCTTTCCTCCTCACCAATTCAATCACAAGTACTGTTTGTGTATCCTCGCTCTATTTTCTTCCCACCATAATCTAGCATGTATCTCCCCGAATTTCTCCCGGCTGAAATCAGTTCCAGTTCGAGTTTAATAAATATACAGGAAAGAAAAATAATAATAATAATAATCAAGTGAATATTCACAAGGATGTTGTTGATAGAAGGTGATTAACCTGAATCTGACGCGCCTGAGCTCTCTTCTACCATCAGGCAGAGCTCTGATGGTAATGTATACACCAGGCTCGTCCTGTTCGACCCATTCGCTCTCCAAATCACTCGCATTGCTTATGGATATTCCTTCAGAACGATCAGCATCTCGAGAGGAGCTAGTCCTCATGGAGGTATCCATGGATGATACTTCTGTTTTGGCACCACTAATGCTTGAGAGTTTGGGAGTTGAGGCCATGCCACAAGAGTCATTGTTGGACCTGGAATTCATTGAGTTTAGGTCTAAGGAATCTGATGATGAGTATCCCTTCCCCATTCCAGTTGGTCTATGGAAAGCACGAGGAAGCGGCTCTCTGCCAAGTGGCGGTGTCACAGGGCTGTGTTCGACAGATTCCATCTTTGAACTGGTGGTATCATCCTCGGATCTTGGTGTTGTTGGAAGAGGGAAGCCTTGCAGGTTTAACCTCTGCACATTGTAAAGTTCCAGCACCTTCTCAGAATTCTCAGCCCACCACCTTTGAGCTTGCCAGTTGTTGAACATGTCTCGGCTGGTGAAACAAGGCTATTTTGATCAAATTTATGAAAGAAATGAATCGAGGCAAAAATAGTAACTGGCATACAAGTTCAAGCATCATATGATTTATTTTGCATGATCAAGACATATATTGGAAGATACCCAAGGAACTTTTTTTCACTAGTGTTTCATTTTAGATTCACCTCAACAAAAAGTATAATTTAACAGCAAGAATGAGCTTTATTTTCTCTGTTAGTGACAAAGTTAACAGAAGTTTGGTGGTCATAGACAAAATGCATAATTCCAATTAATCAAACCACTTTTGAAATTATACTACTGAACTGTTGCTCATCATGGCAAGCCACTAAATTGGACCTATGTGGGGTACTTTACCATTGCTGCATAGTTGAAAATGGAGATAGGCATTTTCTAAATTACATGCACAAATTGGATTGCTTTTTTGACTTTGCTTAGAGCACATCCAACTCCTTCACAAAATAATAAGAAAGAAGAAAAATGACAAGAAAGCAATCATCTAATATAATGATCGAATGTACGATTTTCATGGGAATGGATTGTGAGTCAGAAAGCATGATAAGGACCAAGATTTTAGTATATCAGCCCTCTTCATTATTTGTGATCCTGTTTAGAGGCATGTGTTTATAATGACAAGGCAGGACAGACACCTAATTGAGTGATCTCCCAGTCTCTGCATTATCTTTCAGTTATACCATGATGCTTCATCATATCTTACAATCTACAGTATGAGCTAGTGGATCACTACAAATGAATTCATGAAGGCATATGTGAAAAAACAGTCAAAATGATGACTAGGAGAACAAAAGAGAAAATGTAGAAATGGAATTGTTTCTAGTTGAGAAGCCAGCTTCAATACCCATCATGTAATATTCCAAATTCGGAGCGACATAGAATGTGCAATTCTTGACTATATGCCACAAGAAAATAGTTGCCACAAGATGACATATTAAAAACACAGGCGTGATGAGGAAAGAAAGCAGTGACACTTCCCGACAAGCCAACAACAAATTAGTAAAAGGTTTCCTAACATCATGAAAACAGGCAGCCCCACCAAAGTGTTTCAATGAGTTCTGCCCTTCTGGACCTTTGAAAAGGGACTTCTAGTTTTCTTTTCTCATGGCTTTTCCATGATGATGGCCATTATTACTGCCATACTTTTTGTTCTGATTTTCTTATACCACTGATTTCCTCTAATTATGATTACCACAATATTTTACTGGGGCAGCATATTTTATTCACCATCTCTTCGCATATTAATTGATAGCAGACAGTACAACATAGGGCAGCATCTAAAATAACAATTCACCAAGAGACAATAGGTATACTTTTTCTTGAGACAGTTTCTTTTTGTCAGTAGGCGGAAGTTGCATGGACTGTGCAAGCATAGATATATACACACTCTCAATGCAAACCATTTTCTCCACAGACATTAAACATTATTACAATACACCTTTATTTACTAAAAGATTTAATTCATGAAAGATGAATCAAGAAAGATTCAATATTCACTTCACAGTACTTCACGTAGGAGTAATTAAACTGTTTAAATTGGAGGTTTCTAATGATTAAATGCTAAATAAAGCTAGTTTAAAAATTCTTACTAAGCATAAAACTTTTTCACCTAATCGTCGTAAACAACACTAAAAAAAACTCAATCATCTTGAGGGCCATAGACAAGATGTTAGCAGCACCTAACTAAGAATCCTTAATGATATGCGTTTTAACTATTATAATCATGACAAATTATAGTCTCCACTCTACCTCACAATTTCAACTGTATTCCTTCATTAAAATTTTATTTTCTGGGTTTCAAAAAACAATTTTGCATTTATGGAATGGATTTGTTTTTTTCTTAATAATTAAACGACACCATTAATATGTGAAACATTATTTTCTTGGCATTTACTGAAATTTTATTTGCCAGTATCTTCTTGGTCATCAAATTAATGTATGACTAAGGTTTTTTATAGATATTATAATATCACTCATAATTAAAAACACACACACACACTTTCAGCCAAAAAGAAATTGCCCAAAAAAAGCAGTGGCACCGCATTTAAAGGCAAACAATTTATTTCTTTACTTCAGCCATGATAAAGCACCTTGCCCGTGACTTCTCAGTCACAGGTTCGAACTTTCAGGGATATCCGGATATGTGAGTGTACGTGAGTTTAAAATTAATGTACACTTATTCAAAAAATAATAATAATAATACTAATAATAATGCAGAAATATATATTGACACGTAGACTTTAGAAAGAATCTAAAAAATATGAAACACGGTTGAATTTTTTTGGTAAATGACCAAAACAGGGTACCTGAATCGAATCCGCTTAAGATCGTTGCCGCCACGTGGCAAGGACAAAAAGGTAATTAACACACCGGGCTCCACCTGAGCCACCCACTCCTTGGACTCGCTCTCCTCAACGAACACGATCGGGTCGATCCGGCGGCCGCTCGCCGACGCCGGTGTCCCCTCCCCGCTCGAAATCCCCTTCAGCCTCGCCTCCAGCTCCCTCCTCCCCGCCGTCGATCTCGAGTTCGAGCTCCCCGTTCGCCTGTACGACAATCGGAACTTCTCCGAAGCCGCCGCCAAGTCCGCCTCTCCTCCGCTGACATAGCTCCCGTTCCTCCCCTGCGGCGCCGCCGACTGGTTCGCGCACGGCGTACAGTGCCGGTACGCACCCGACGCCTTCAGCGCCATGTCCTTGATCTACGCGAACAAACAAATACCAAACACCGTTAGCATGAAAAAGAAAAACCAATCAAATCATCAAGTATTATGTAATTTTATAAACTAATTACCTGAGAAGAGAGGGATTTGATGGCATGTTTCGTAGGAACAGCGCCGGGGTTTAATTTCTCATTCGGCGGATTGCGGTGATCGATCGCCGGCGAGTCGTCACTCGCTTGCTTCGAACGTGCAATGCATGTGAGCATTTTCGATTTACGCAAATAGGCAAACAAGTCGGCCCCAAAACCCCCTGCAGAATCAAAAATCAACCGACCCAAACATCAGCATACATTTATGTTAAGTGAGAGAGAGAGAGTGTGTAAACACCAAAAAAAGGAAAAGTGCGGAAGTGAATAAATATTGATGAGGAAAGGGCACCTGATGAAGAAGAGATGGAAAAGAAAAAGGGAGGGAAAGTGGTGAAAACGGAGTTGCGAGTAGCGAGTGAGTGCTGGATGGTGATGAGCCAATTTTAATGCCGTTCCATAATTTCCGCCATCGCCCACATTCCTGTTTTTATTCATCATCATTCTTTCTCCTATATATTTATACAACTCAAGCACTAGTCAAACAACAATTCTTATTTTAACCATTTATTACACTCCAATTATTATAATTAATTCAAAAACTGAATTTAATAATTCAAATACTCAATTTAAAAAAATGGTAAAAATTAATGCCAAACTGTGAGATATCCCTGTATTCCGAATATAATCTTTGTTTATATCTATCGAATTGGTCATTTTCATTTTGAGATGAAATGATGTATTTAACCCTAATAAACAATATATTATTTTGTATTTCCAATCAAAATGCATTATGTAAAATATATGGTTTTTGAATAGGTAATTCTCTATGTATAAAATGAGATTTGGCTCGAAAACTAGTTTATTATCTCATAAAAATATACAATCTCGCTATTCAAAAATATATATACTATAGTATATTCAATATAATTAAAAAAAAAAAAAAACTCAATCTCTTGAGCGCTATATAATTATTAGCATTATATTCTTGATTAATATATGATACTAAGTATATGTATATGAAATACATTATGAACGACACTTAATGTTGAGTTTGATGGGAAATATTTTGAGGTATTGAAAGGAAATCATAAACTCATTCAAAAAAAATTTATATATAAATATTTATTAATGGAAGGTCTCACAAAATGCAAACTTCAATCTTTTTATTTTTTTCTTACTAATCAATCTCAAGCAAATTTAATTTCGAAAATATCATAGTTCAAATATTACTAGGACTTATCTTGGTTGAGAAGGAAGAAGAAGGAAAAAAAAAAGTGTAAGTGGGATTTTTCTTAGAAGCTTTGAGGGCTAGACTTTGCTTTTGTAGCCCAATCTTTTCTTCTTTTATATATTTGGAGAGTTCCTTTATCGAAATTTTAGTTACAAAGGGAAAGAGGAAAGTGTCAATTGTTAACATATTCTGTAATTTAATGTTAGAAATAAGAAAAGCCCACATCGATCCCAAGAAAAGAAAATAGTTAATAGATTCTTTTTCTTTTTTTCTAATAAAAAGATTAACTCTATCCTAAGATTCTGATGAAAAGTGGGTGCAAACAAATTTGGCAATTTAGATTTTGTTTGGGTTTTAAATCTATTGGTCTTCACTCAAAATGTTTTTTTTTTTTGAATTTATACATAATTTTTTTATGTGCAACCAATATATAATTCAATATTTTTGCGCGATATCTAAATAAATATATATATATAATAGAGAATAAGAGAATTTGTTTATTTTCATTTCTTATGATAAATAATTTTGGATCCAGTTGAATACAATTTGAGTTCACTTTTCTTCTATTTCATTTAAACTAAAGACCCAACAATTTGAAAAGGTATGCCTCTTCACATATTTTCATGAGATGGGTTGAAAAAAGAAAAATGTTAGGACTAAAGTTAAAAAAGCATTAGTTTTAGAAATTAATTTAATCCAACACCTGAAGCAATTAAAAACACAACACGCTCTAATAATTTGGGGAGAGTTGATAAATGACCAATTTTTTTTAAAAAAAGAATGATTGATTACAGCCTAATATCTATGGTGAGACTGAGCCCTCACAGCCTTACTTCTGCACTAAAGGATAAAAAATAGATTGAATTGCTTCCTTTTTCTGTATATATAAATATCTAATTAATATATATATATATATAGAGGAGAGATCATGTAAAAAAAAATCCCCATGTGAGAAAAAAAAAAAATGAATCATGTCCATCAGATCTAAAAAAATCAATGGTTGATATTGAATCAAGCAACAACTAAAATGCAATCAAGCAACAAAATAATCAAGCAACAACTAAAGCACAATCAAGCAACATTGCAATCAAGCAACGACCTGAATACAATCAAGCAATGTCGTGAATTCAATCAAGCATCTTTCTCACTTTCTCACGTTAAGAGTTTTCTCACTGGATCTGTTCCCTATATATATATATATATATGGCTTCAAGAAAACGTGCTTCATGAGTTGCCCATATTTTGCATGATCTTTTAGGAAGAGAGCATGCTGATATATATGTATTGGGAATCCGCCTATAAATTTCTACAAACTGGAGTTATGGCTGTCACTAAGAAACATCATATCCAATGTTAAAATTTCCTACATAGACTAAATATCTGAACTTATATCATTTTACAAAGGTGAAATTCCTCTCTTCTTGCAAATTAATTTTGTAAGGAAGAAACGAGATCTTAATATGATAAACTAGCTCATAAGGGAACATCATTGTTAATATCAAATTTGTCATTTATCTAATAATATATCTATCTATGTTCTATTCTATATTTATATACAGTGGCGGATGCACTTGGGGTTAGGGTGGGTTTCAGCCCTCCCTAAATTATTAAAAAAATAAATAAAATTATTTATCCAATTTTAAAAATTTATAATATAGCATCCCTTATTTTTGGATTTTTATAAAGATGAAAGGGCTGGAAATGAAGAAGAATTGTAACATTTTTACTATTTTTAGTATATATTCTTTTACTAAGCAGAGTTTTATAGTATGTATTTCTTTTAATATGTATCTTTTACAAAGTATTTTTAGTATATATATTTTTTGTACATGTTATAATTATTATAAAATATTATTCTTACTCTATTGTTTAATTTTTTTTTACCTAATAATACAATGGAACCTCCTTTACATAAATTCTGGATCCGCCACTGTTTATACAATATATAATAATTCAATAAATTACAGTTATATCTCTTTATCCCCAATATTACATCAATCTCACTTTTCTTTCAATGTTTTTATTGAATAAAACAGATGTTTTTTAATGAAATAGAAATATTAAATAGATTGGATTATATTTATAGGTATTTTCATCTTGAAACAAAAAGAGAAATAGTAACAGGTAAATTTGGAATGTAGTGAATAGTAGAAATAGGGGAAGAGTTAAAAACACGGGGACTCGGAAATGACAGGGGCATTTAAGTCCTATTATACAGACGAGACGAGCTCCACATTAAACGACAACTTCTACTCTGCTTTTGTCTTTTTCTTACCCTCCTTCCTCTCTTAACCAAAATCCAATTCCACCCTACTTTTCTTTATTTTTTCCACAACTACTATTCATCTCATTATCTCTAATCCAATATTCAAGTTTTTTCTTAAACATGTGTTATGCATTGGTTTTTTTTTTTAATAATAAATAATCCATTAAGATTTTGTATAAATAAGTTAATTTCAATCCCAACTCATTTATTATTTTTATATACATAACGTGTGTCAATTATACTAATTTTGTTAACAATACACTTTAATATTACTTAAATTCATAATTAATTGATAACAAATCGCTTCACTCCAATCAAAACTTGTCGTTTTCCCCTTAAATTCACTTTGGTAATAAATTCTTTTGAACGGCTCTTTTCCATTTACTGTGATTTATGACAAAATTCGCCCTATGCCACCCGCTCGCACAGAAAAACTTGCGTTGCGACGGCATAAAAAAAAAACACACAAACGTACTCTCATATAGTCGGCGCGTGTGGGGGCTCCGCCAATTGGCCGAGTCCACATCGGCGGTGATGACGTGGAAGCGGACAGCTACTGCGTTTCGCAGTGGGGAGACTGATCTGAAAGGGCGGCTGAGAATAATGAACTTCTATGGTATTGGTATGGTAGGCCTAAATTAGATGTTATTTCCCTTTTTCTTATTTTTTTATATTTAAGTTTGTTACTCAAGTTTCCTCATTTGTTTTCAATCAATATTTTAATGTTTTGAAAAAAATCATGGATGTAAAAATCGCTTTGCGCTAGTCGGGCGCTCGGGTGGGCCTAGCGCCTAGACGGTTGAGGCGGGGATTAGGCGTTAGTTAATCGGTAAGTTAATTTTAATATCTTATATATATAATATATATTTATCAATTAATAAAAAGTAAGATTATCTAATTTTAATTAATTTTTAAAAAATATATAAAAAATTGGTTGCTCGAACTGATTAGGCGACACGGAGCATGCTTAGTTGGCCACCTAAATGGTGCGTAGCGAACTTGGCCGACCACCTAAATCGGCGCTTAGGCGGATTAGGCAGCCTAGGCGGTGCCTAGGCATTGATTACTCGCCAGATTGATTAGACAAGGGAATTAGAGGATAATCGGTTCGATGGAGGACCGCCTAGCGCCTAGGCGGGGCCTAATCGGTCCTAGACGGAGATTTTTACAACACTGAAAAAACACTTTAGTAGTTTAGTATGTCCATAATATATAACACTATAATCTTTACCCAAACTTTGTAATTACTTCCATGTAGATCCGACTCTAGAATTCTTGAAAGTTATTTTGATGTATGGAGTTTAGTCTTTCTAAGCGACTCAAAATAGCAAGACATACTATTATTATTATTGTTATTGTATATTTGTAGATTTGAATTGTTGTATGTGAGTGTGAAGGGGGATGGAGAGTTGTGGAACTGATTCACATACACAAAGAAGCTTACAAGAAACAATGGCAAGATGGGGGCCCCCACTCCTGTAGAAAAAGACATTTGGTGCTACAAAACAAAACAAGAAGAAAATCCTAAAGAAAAATGAAAAAAGAGTAGGTCATATGAAATGATGCCATCAATGGTGCTGGTGGGTGGTAGCGTGCGTCTTTATTGTTACTTGTACTGTTGTGTAGGAGTAGAAGTATATTTTGTTATGTATATGGATATATTGTTAGCCAAGAATCCAGAGAGAATCTTCTAGGGGGAAAAAATATTAGTTTTCAAGGGAAGGGAAACATGCCCAATTTCATCCCAACAGTTGTGCTCATTGTTCCTCCTAGTATTTGCAACAGATCCTAGAGGTCTCTCCCTCTCTCTCTCTCTTCCCACCCTCTTTCCTATATATATATATATATGTCTGAGCTCTCTCTCCCTCTCAAAGGTTTCTTTTTCTCTTCTTGTCGAAAAAGTTGTTGTCTTTATGAGGTTTTGTGTTTGATCCATTTCTAATGTTGCTCAAGTGTTTTACATATTCCAAGTATATGGATTTATTTTAATTTTTATGTTTAATGGATTTACTCTACTCAAGCTGGATGCATGTGGAGAGTCTGTGGTTTGAATAGTTTCCGGTGTTGTTACTGTAGTAAAGTTATTTACTTTTTCATGTTTGTGAGTTCAGATAAAGATTGACTCACCTTTTTTGGGAGGTGGGGTGATTTTGATTTTTGCTTTACTTGTTTGAATGAATTTTCCATAGGGAACGATGCACGAGTTATTTTCTTCTGGGCTAAAAAAATTCTTCAATTGTATGTTCATGGCTTGTGGATTTGTTTGGCTAGTGATTGTGAAGATCCCTTTCCTTTCCTCCATCACAGTTTGTGAAATGGAAATCACCCTCTCAGTTGGTAATCTGTTTTTGTTAGGTGATAATATATCTCCCATTAATTGCATCTTATCATTACACACATCAAAACCTCACCAACTTCTGTCCTTAACCAATTAAATACAGCTTTGGAGTTATCTTTCTTAGATTTGGTTTTCATTCACAGATATGTTTAAGCTTCACAGAGTGAGGATAGGAAACAACTCCATTTTTTGCTTCAAACATATGTAAGAAGAAAGTAAAAACTCCCACATTCTAGGCACCAACTGTTGTATATATGTATATGTGTATCATATATGTTTGTATATATATTGTGTGAAACTTTGTGGTCCTACACTTTTATGCTAGTTTAGAAAGGAGCAGTTTGCATAATTTATTTTTATAACTTCATATATAGCATACAGACTCATCCAAATTATTTCCAGTCCATGTTTTCTCTTATCAATTCAATGATATTTTGCAGTCACCTACAGCTGCTGAAGTCGTGTTGTTGTATGATTGAGGTGTTTGGAAGCTAAAGTTAGTCATTGAAAGGTATTTGGTTATGCATCTGGCTTCAACTACTTGGCTTAGTAATGGCTGTATGACTTCGAATCCTACTCAACTAATGCATTAGAAAAATTACACCAGATGCTTATCTAATTGTTGATTCTTTTTTGTTGTCAGAATTTGCATGAACAACATCGCTCACATATAATATCCAAAAATCTGAACTCTGAAGTGAAGTATATAGATTTTCAACTGCAAGATCAGCACTCGGCCTCGACCGAATCAGCCAGCCTTTCTCACAAGGAATCAACTGCTATGGGAAAAACAAGTTCCCAAGATCAATGCGCTTCATCAGACGATGGTCCGTTTCATATCTTCCTCTTAAAAGTTTTCTTGATTTGTATATGATTGAAATTGAATTGCTTATGCAATAATATGCTTGATTCAGTGCATGATGAAAGCGCAGATCATATGAAGACTGCTTTATATGTGTGCAATCCAGAGCTGTCTGTCAATGGTGATTTAAGTCAGCCAATTGTAAGTTGTTGCTGTCTCAATAAAGGCAGCTCCCGTAGATATTGGTTTTTGATTTGATTCTCTCACATCAGGTGCAGTTCCCATATACTTACGCCGACCCCTACTTCAGTGGATTTCTTACAGCCTACGGAGCTCATAATATGGTGAGTATCAACTCCCCTACCTTATAATCTTAGCTACTACTGTCTGTTTTCTACCATTATCCTTTTAAGGTTATTTGATTAGATGCAAGCACAGATGATGGGCGGACACGGGCGAGTTCCACTGCCGGTAGATCTTCCTGAGGATGGCCCCATATATGTGAATGCAAAGCAGTACCATGGAATACTCAGGAGGAGACAAACTCGAGCTAAGATGGAGGCTCAGAACAAACTTGTCAAAACTAGGAAAGTAAGTAGTTTCCACTCGGATATGGAACATATTGATCATAATGGATGTTTCTAAACTTGGTAGTCTTGTGGTGGAATGCAGCCGTATCTGCACGAGTCTCGACACCAGCACGCGCTGAATAGAGTGAGAGGGTCAGGCGGAAGGTTCTTGAGCTCGAAGAAGCAGCAGTGTGACTCAGATTCTGCTCCTCCCCGGGCCAGTGATGGTGATGGTGATGGCAGGAGCGGCGGCAATGCTATTCTACAGCTACAGCGGCAGTCTGATGGCAGGTTCCCGAGCATGCAGGGCGGTGTGTACAACGGGAACCGCCATTATGCTTCCATAGTCCGGTGAGGAGGCGGCAGAGGAGGAAACTCACCACTCCCCCCACCGGTCTGGCAATTCATCCTTGGCTTTTCAGGTGTTCCACAGCGAAGTTAATGTGGACTCTTGTTAAATATTTATCTGCTGTTTAATCAATCAATCGAATCCTATATGCTTTTGTAAGTTGTAACTGCTGACTGCTACCTACCAACATAACCAACTTTCTTTCTATGCTTCTTTGTTGCACTTGAGATTCTCTGGCCCATATCCTTTATTAAAATAACTAATTTTTATTTAATTATTTTTTTATAATTGTTGGGGACATGCCTGAGCGGCTAAGTCCAAATGCTTTTTTAAAGGCCCAATTGACCCAAGACGCCGCGGCCTATGAAACTGAATCACCCACTTGCGAAGCTCCTGAGTCTTAAAGGTCGGGGTCATCACTAACCCCATCTCCGTATTAATGATGACCCCACGACGTGCTCACCACCAATGAGAGACCACGACCTTTCATAGGATTTGGTGGTGCAGAGCTTAAGGGTCGAGGTCACCACCCACCCCATCTCCGGGTCAATGATGACCCGACGATGATCTCAATACCGATGAGAGGAAGCAATCTCTAGAGGGACATGACAACGGAAAATTGTTGCTAATCCTAACCGAGCACAAAAATCCGAGCAGTTGCGAGATTCCTAGCGACCACGAACTCATTGGCGGCTAGGGTTAGAACTAGGGCTTACCTCATCATCTGTCACCTATATATAGAAACTCATTTTTGAATCAATTTTGTCTCCTAAAATCTGTATTGAAACTCTACCAAAATCAATACAAGATCGTCTTTGCTTCACCATTTCAAGGGCCAAGTTTGTCGATTTCTTATTTGTTGCTTTAATATTCATCGCATTCTCTTTATTTGGCTATTCATCGTGCTTTTATCATTATTTCGCTTGTTTTATGTGATTATTTTGTTGTTCCCATTAACAATTTCAAGAGTTCACTTTACCTTGTAAATTGAACCTTAACAATAATCATAATTTATTATAATTTGGATTAATTTTATAAGTTCATCGGAGGGTTCATACCACCCAATTAAGGTATATAATATTTCTCAATAAATAATTTTCATTTTTTATCTAAAATTTAATTATTAAAATTGATTAATTCATAATTATAATTTTTATTCTTAAAAGTTAATTAAAATACTTTATATTATACCTCATAAAAATATTAATTAAAAAATTAATATATTGATCGAAATAGTATATATCATTAAGTGGTACACCATCGTGAAACATGAGAATTCGATCCGCTTTATTGGGCTGTTGTGTTTCCTTTCTCTACTTCCTCTCTTTCTATATAGGCAACTTATTTTAATAATCTAAGACGATTATAATATGGCAAATCATATTGCCATTTCTAGAATGTTCGATAAAGAACCATAGCATAGACATATAGATTGCAAAACGAATGCATCCGTTATAAAAGAACTGCTGATTTATTATTTATTAATAGATGCAGACCAAATTGACCCACTTTATTGCGTTTATTAAATGCAAGAAATTGGTTTTTTAACTAATACTCCCTCCCTGTCCCAACCCAGTAGAATAAACACTCTTACTAAATCGAACCTTTTCACACTCAATAATAAAATATTCATTTCACTAATTAATTATATACTGACTACTCTTAATTTTCGTCTAATAAACTCGGACAGGAGTACAATAAATAAATATTAATAAACACGGATTTGGGGGTTGGGGTTAAAGTGAAATGCATCATAAAGTTGAGGGATGAAAATGAAAATTATCAAAAAAAAAAAGAAAAACCCAATCCATTTCCAATGCCCCTACTAAATCAACAAATTCCCTCATCTGCCCCTAACATTCCCCTTCTGTCCCTCCCTCCATCCCTCCACTCTTGATTGCCAATTTATTTTTGAAACCATTATTACTGCAACACAAACACCCACCCACAACACAGTGTTTGTGCCTGAAAATTCGTTCGGTCTGAATATGGAGGTTGGCGCCAACAACAACCCTCGCACCGTCGAAGAGGTCTTCCGAGATTTCAAGGGCAGGCGTATTGGCTTGATCAAAGCTCTCACTACCGGTAGGCTCTTCCATTGTCACATTTCGTGCCTGAATTTCGTCGTTTCTCTTTGATTTAATTGGCTATTGTGAATTGAATAGCCTCTAGCTTTTGTCTGTGTTTTCTTTTTTCCGAGATTTAGGGTTTCTGGTTTAATTGGTTTGTTTCTAACGGTCTTATCTTTTCGAGTTCTTGGGTTGTTTTTTTTAGATAAGCTTTTGGCTTGCTATTTATTTGTTTTAGTGCTTTTACTTTTGCTGAATTTGGGCTTGTTGTTTCCTTTTTCAGATGTTGAAGAATTTTTTCGACGGTGCGATCCTGGTTAGTAAATAAAGTTGTGCGGTTGATTATAAGGGTTCAGTAGAATGAGTTTTTGGTTGATTTTGCGGTTTCTGTTCTTTTTGGGTGGAAATATTGAGAATTCCCTTTCTTGTACGTGGATATGGTGGTGCTATTTGCAATCCAGTTATTAAACATCTATTAGAAATGGGCTTTTTTTCATGGGTATTTTATAATTTGGTTGGGAACATTTGTGAATAACTTTGTTGTAGTGAGATAGCATGTGAGAAAATGATTTGCATGAAAGAATAATGTGTACAATCAGTTACCTATGCAAGTTTTTCACCAATATTTTTCTGGAAATGATGAGAGATCACCTATAGTCATTGTTTTATATGGGTCCGTGTTTCTCTCTTTTCTAAGTTGCGTGTGAGTTCAAGCTGCGGCTACTTTTATTGGTAGGTGCTGAGTGTCCCTAAATCAGATGCTTAAAACTTTTTGTTACACTTTTTTTATATTTTTACTTTTGAGTGGCGCCTGTCTGAACAGGGTTTAAAAATATCACATCGACAGAAGTAGTTTTTTCTTAATATACTGTTGAGCTGATGTGTTTGACTGAAATGTCTGATATCATTGATTTACTATTAGTAGGTGTTTAGCTTGCTGGTGGAGGTTAAGTGCTGGTTCTGAATTGTCTATATACAGTCTGCAGAAGTCTGCAGACACATTGATTGCATTTACTATTATTAAATGCAATCTCAAGAATCGATTTTTCTTTTTTGCTCTCCTTTGTAGTTGTGGCATACGAGGTTGTTCCTGCTTGTTTTTCTACCTATCACTGTGCCATTTGAGTTGCTTGCTTAGCTTATCTTTGGTATCTGCTTCACTGACTAGTCCACAAAAGATGCTCCTATTTGGTGTGGACTCGATCATATTTGCCTTTTCATACCTTCGAAATTTTGTAGAGAAGGAGAACCTATGCCTATATGGATTTCCTAGCGAGCTGTGGGAAGTTAATCTGCCTGCTGAGGAGGTGCCTCCAGAGCTCCCGGAGCCTGCTTTAGGTATAAATTTCGCCAGAGATGGCATGCAAGAGAAAGACTGGTTGGCTCTGGTTGCTGTCCACAGTGATGCATGGCTACTATCTGTTGCTTTCTATTTCGGTGCAAGATTTGGTTTTGATAAAGCTGACAGGTAGGATTCTTTGTAAGTATGACTCTTTAGTATATCATTTTATTAGTTTGTATTCACTTATGTTTCCTAAAATTTGAATTACTTTGTCCTGTAATCTTTGAGGGTTAATTATTATAAATTGGAATCCCCATCCTTTATACTGGAGATATGACTTGATCTCAAATCATTACTTGATAATGCATTCCAGTTCTTTCACTCAGATGTTTACATGTCTGGTGATGACTTGAATAATTATTTGTGTTCTTTCTTCACTCTCCTTTTCAATAAACTTCTTCCTAAGCATTTTTTGAAATTGAAAAACTTCAGCAGTTGCTTTTGTTACTGAACATTTACCCTTCCTTCTATCTTTCAATGTACCATAGGGATTGCAGTATGAAAGTTCAGTTTGATGTTGTTAATTGACTTGTAAGGTGTCATTTTTATGAACAAGGGTTCTATGGGATGTTTAGCAAAGTTCATATAAGAATTCCTTGCTCTTGGTTCTTGAGTAACTTTTTGTCTTTTGGAAATGGAATTTTAACTTGCTGTAATGTTTTCTTTTCTGAGCTTGATTGCTTTGTTTTTAGTTGTCCCCCCATGTTTTTGGGTGCAGGAAACGCCTCTTCAATATGATAAACGATCTTCCTACAATTTTTGAAGTTGTGACTGGGGCTGCAAAGATGCAATTCAAGGATAAATCTGCTACAAATCACAGTGGAAGCAAATCCAAGACAAACTTAAAACCGGTAAATCCTTATTTAATAATTCATGAGGATATGGATGTTACTTCAAAAATAATTTCATTAAATATTCTAATTTGGTTAGGCTTTTTACTTATTACTAGTCTAGCTTTTGAGTCAGAATGATAATTATGCTCTGCAAAGTAGTAAATATGTGTTCTTGTGTGCAGGCTCATGCATCTATCTGTTTCAGAACTAAAATAATGCATCTTTTTTATTTCTTATGGAAGTATTTATTTGCATATGTTTCAGTATATATGTTACTTGTGTCCCATCAAAAAGGAAACTCTGGACAACAGTCTATACTGTGCAAATTGAAGTATGGAACCGTGGGTTCTTTAATATTGCTAGAGCATTTAGTAGTCTTAGATATGAAATGGTGGTTTCATCTAATTGTTTTCCGTTTCTGGTAGCTGTTAAGTGTTTGTCTTCCAAGCTAATTTTTACTCTATTTTATGCCTGATTTGCTTAAGATTTTGTAAAGCCCCAAAATTGATGAGATAGGCCAATCTCAACATTCGCATTCCCATATGTCAAACTTATTTAATTGATTATTCTTGATGTGAAACTGTGCATTTTTTGAATTGCAGGTTAAATTGCCCAAGTCCCAAACAAAGGATGAGGAAGATGGATTAGATGGAGAAGAAGAAGAAGAGGAGGATGAGGAGCACGGTGACACCTTGTGCGGAGCATGTGGGGAAAACTATGCACAGGACGAATTCTGGATCTGCTGCGACTTATGCGAGAGATGGTTCCATGGAACATGTGTTAAGATAACTCCTGCTAGAGCTGAGCACATCAAGCAATATAAATGCCCCTCATGTTCTAACAAAAGAGCACGGCCTTGATGAATCACCTCAGCTCAGCTGCTTGGTTTGTCTTTTTTTTTTTTCCCTTCCTAATTGTATCTTCATTAACAATAACAATCTAGTTGTCCCTGTGTGAAGAAGCATCTGTGTTGAGCACTGTGAGGATAGTTAGCTACTCTTGCCTCGTATGTTTAGATGTCTGTTGTAATTGTAGAGGTTTTTAAGCTTGAAAGATCTGCACACCTCTGTCATTAACATTTATTTATCCAGTTTCCAATTCATGGTGCTCAGTCAGTTCAAGACTAATTCTCTTTTTTCTCTCTGTTCTTGCATAGTTGCATGTGATTTTTACTGCTTGTGGTAAGATTGTTTTTCTACATTTAGGATATTTGTATGTGATTCTGTGCCTTTTACTTTTACCCAATAATATAAAGAATAATCATTTTTTGATAGTAGGTAAAGTTTGACTTGTCTACTAGTGATTCTGTGGGTCCCATTCCATTAGTTGAAGTCAAAACTTCTTAAATTTGTTTTCTATTTAATTCACAACTAAAGGATTTAAAAAATGAAAAGTAATTAAGAAATGCTGAAAATAAGAATAGTTTTCTTCCACTAGCTGGAGATGTGCAATTGCAACCAACCTCTTCCTCCCCCACAACAAAACTATGTTCAACAAAATCTAGAATTACTTATAAATCCACCCTTTAATTAATTAAGAGACACGAAAATAGACTATTTTGTGTTAAATTCTAGGAAATATTTAATTCAATGTGTAAAATAGACTGCAGCAATCTTTTTCGGTTTTTCCATTTATTTTTACAAATTCTAGATTAGAAGACTCGTTAGTTACAAGAATATTGGAAAATTCAAAGTCCATAAATATTTGTCAAACCTTTTATCGATGACCATTTATTTGTTCCACTCCTCATCTTTTTTCCAACACGATGTGCTCTAATATTTCTTCAATTTCAAGCAAGAACAATGATAAGTTTTCACACACTCATTTGAATTTCTCTAAATGGAAATATATCTAAAGAAAATTTTCAAACGTAGTTTGGTGGATTAATTATGTTGAAGAGATTATCAGAAGCAGCTGTGCAAGGAAATGTGGCGGAGCTACAGAAGATCGTGGAAGAAGATCCCTTGATTCTGGACAAGATCACAGTTTCTTGCTTCGACGAGACGCCTCTGCACACGGCCGCCGTGCTCGGCCACCTCAGCTTCGTCAACGAGCTGCTGAGTCGGAAGCCGGAGTTGGCGGCCGAGTTCGACTCGCGCGGCTGCTCCCCACTGCACCTGGCTGCGGCGAAGGGGCACGCGGATGTGGTGAAGGCGCTGCTACTAGCGAACAGCGAAGTGGGATCGGCGCGGAACTTGGATGGGAGGGCCGCGCTTCACGTGGCGGCGATCAAGGGGAGGGAGGCCGTGTTGGCCGAGTTAGTCCGAGTCGACCCGAGCCTGACCCGGGTGCTCACCGACCGAGGCGAGACGGGCTTGCACCTGTGTGTGAAGTGGAATCGATTGGAAGCGGCGAAGTATTTGGTTGAGGAGATGAGGAAAGACGGCGGCGATGATGCGTCGCTGAACTGGAAGGATTGTGAGGGGAATTCTGCTCTGCATATTGCAGTCGCCAAAAAGCATATTGAGGTTTGTTTTTTTTTCCAACAATTTCTTGAAGTTTTCAAATGTAATGAATTGAATCTTTAACTATGAAGATGTCTGCAATGGAGCAGATGGTAAAATATTTGGTGAAACTGAAGGAAGTGGAAGTGAATGGGTTGAACAAGAACGGACTGACAGCTCTGAAATTGCTCAGACAAAGCCCTCGAGATATGAGAGATATGGAAATGGAGCAATCCCTTCTAAACGCCGGCGCTTCAACTGCCAAGAATCTGCAGCTGATGAGCGACGGAAGAGTCACCATGAGAAGGCTACAAAGCCTCCAAAACAAGCCGGCCAAGGACTGGCTCGGCAGAAAGCGCAGTGCATTGATGGTGGTGGCGTCCTTGATCGCAACGGTGGCGTTTCAGGCGGGGCTGACTCCACCAGGTGGGGTCTGGCAAGAGGACTACACGGTGGACGACAACGGGCAGCCGGTGAAAGACCCTCACTCCGCCGGCCACTCAGTGATGGCGTACCAAGAGCCCAGTGTGTACGGCCTGTTCATGATCTTCAACACGGTGGCGTTTCTTGCAGCGCTGAGCATCATTCTTCTGACCGTCAGCGGGCTGCCGCTGCGACAGAGGCGGTGGATGTGGGTGCAGATGGTGATCATGTGGGTGGCCAT
>JAPKLW010003541.1:0-39652 GCA_026898455.1 Plectranthus barbatus
GAATGCGAAATCCAGAAACAAAGAAAAAAATCTGATCGATAGAAGAAATATAAATCAAATCGAACGAAGAAGGAAGAAGAAATAAAATCGCGCGAATAAAGGAATAAAAAATCTGATGAGATACTATTTCAGATTTTAAAAAAAAGCTAAAATTACAAAAATTATCTTAATTTTGCAAAACTGCAGAATAATCGAGGAAAACTGCCCACGGAGTGAAATAGATCATGAGCGTTGAAATCACAAAATCAAAGGCTGAGATTTATTCTCATTCTCATACTAAAAACTATTCTCATATGATCACTACTATATATATATATATATATATATATAGGGTAGTGATCAGGTGAGAATAGGAGTTATTATGAGAAATAAGAATAAATCTCGCGCGTCCATCTCATCAAATCGACGAACAGGATTCATTCTCACCATATTGAAAAACGCGGCATTTTTGCCCCAATATCGTGCAGTTTTAGTCTTTAAAGGCTAAAACTGTAAAAATACTCAAACACAAACAGCAACCTGCATTTTAAGCCCGATTTACTTCATTTTTAGCCCAATTTACTTCATTTTTAGCCCGATTTACTTCATTTTTACATAAATACGAATTAAAAAAATTAAACATCTTCTTCTTCAAAGCAACAACACGAGCATAGTCTCTATAAAACTCAATACCAACATCAACAGTTCTTAAAACTATGCCCTTAAAATGCTTCATCTTATTAACACACTTTGGAATAAATGAACACGTAAGATACAAAAATTGTTGGTCCCGATTTTTCAGAGTATAATAGATACGCAACGGAAATTAAGTTAATTGTTTTCTTGCACTCACTACTGACTCACTCAGCTGACAACTGGTAACTGGTACCTGTCAGCTGGTTCTCGTAAGTGGTTACACGACTGACAACTGTTGAGTCAGTTGGTACTGGTGCTGATTGCTAGATACACAGCTGACAACTGAGAAGTGTCAGCAGGTGATTCAAGACTTAGAAAAATTTAGGCCTTGTTTGCGCAGTTATCAGTTTTCAGGATATACACCAGCACTTGGGTGCTGGGTTTAAAATAAGAATGTAATGCAGAAAACTGATAAAGACAAAGGATTTATAGTGGTTCGATCAACTGATCTACGTCCACTCTCCAGTCGTAGCACTGGAAATTCACTAAGAGTAATCAGGTACAAGAGTCCTACGATCTATCTCTAGCTGGTGAATGCCTCGTCCACCAGTTCACTAGATCAACCGCTCCCGGCCTTGTTTCCTTCTTAAACTCTGATCAGCTGGTGGAGTGCGAGCACGTCACTTCAACCTCCACAGCTTCACTGGGTGTTTAGTTCTCCCAAGAACGTATCTTCTCAATACGGCAAACTGCCCGTGATAACTCAAGTGCTGGCTGGCACAAGAGCTGCTGTGAACTTCCTCGGAAGAGAAAGAACACCAATGAGATCAGTAACTTACAAGCTGGAAGCTTAAAGTCTCGTGTTTGAATAAATCAACACACGGTAAGCTTTAAGAAAAGCCTCGAAAGTTGTATGCGCTTCTACTTGCTTGAGCGTAATAAATTTGCAGTCTTTCGGTAGGTGAAGAGTATTGAATGTTGATGGATCCCAGGTATTTATAGACGCGGGATCCCATTCAAATCTCCTAGCCGTTTGGACACATCCGGAAAAGGTCTCTGTCCTCGCATGTCCTTCTGACGGCGGCAGGTATGTTTTTCCGAAAAGTGCCATACTTTTGTTCGCTTTATCTGACATTGATCTCTTTATGTCAGAACGGCACTATTCGTCAGTACGAGGAATCGAGACTGGTGTCTTGTAACTGATGGATTTTAAGGTATCCTCAAGAGTCATACTCTGTCAGTTAATTCCTCGTCGAATCTTCTTTTTGTCTCTAAGACTCTGGGAGAGAGAATCTGGAATTCTGCTGGTAACATCCGACTGGTAGATCATTCTGGTGATCTTGTGCTGGCAGTCTCTGCTGGTGACTTGCGCTGGCACAATCTAAGTCTACCAATATGTCTGATGTTAACTCTTGGAATCTCCCATGACTGGTGGCTTCACCGCTGGTGAATAGTGTCAGTGAGAACACGTATTCTGCTGGTAGGATTTGTCAGCCGCCTGCTGGTGAAATCCTTCCCAACTGGTGAACAGTAACCAGTCATTAGCTCTTTCTCATGCTGATGAACAGTGTCAGCATCAGTTTTGTCAGTCGCCTGCTGGTGAAACTTTTCCACTGAAGGCACTTCTCATGCTGGTGAACAAAGTCAGCATGAGTCTTGATCAGCTGCGACTTACAACTCAAAATACCTAAACAGGACTTTACATTTGAGATCTAGAGCTATCTAGAGATAACTGACGCTGGTAGGACTTAGGATTTGATCCACCAAAACTAAGATCTATACAAGTAGCTACTGAGGGAGGGAAACTTAGACAAATTTCCCAACAAAAATGCACAAAGTTAACACTAAAGATGCACAATATAATAGAAAAAATGAACGTCGATCTGAATAAAACAAATTTTTTTAAACTATATTCATGCATAATTAACAACGTCGGGACCGAACACGAATGCGAAATCCAGAAACAAAGAAAAAAATATGATCGACAAAAGAAATATAAATCAATTCGAACAAAGAAGGAATAAATGAACATGTAAGATACAAAAATGCACAAAATTAACACTAAAGATGCACAATATAATAGAAAAAGTGAACGTCGATCTGAATAAAACAAATTTTTTAAAACTATATTCATGCATAATTAACAATGTCGAGACCGAATACGAATGCGAAATCCAGAAACAAAGAAAAAAATCTGATCGACAAAAGAAATATAAATCAATTCGAACAAAGAAGGAAGAAGAAATCAAATCGCGCGAAGAAAGGAATAAAAAATCTAATGAGATACTATTTCAGATTAAAAAAAACTAAAATTACAAAAATAATCTTAATTTTGCAAAACTGCAGGATAATCGAGGAAAACTGCACACGGAGTAAAATAGATCATGAGCGTTGAAATCACAAAATCAAAGGCTAAGATTTATTCTTGTTTCTCATACTAAAAATTATTCTCATATGATCACTACTATATATATATATATATATATATATATAGGGGGCTGATCTGGTGAGAATAGCCCTTATCATGAGAAATGAGAATAAATCTCGTCCATAGATTTGGCAACATCAACGATCCAGATTACATAAGAGTTTTAACAAAAAACGCGGCATAATATCCTCATTTTACTTCATTTAAGGGCAACATAGTCATTACGAACGTACAGGGCGCAAGAGTTGTGTTTTGTTCATTTTATGTATTATATACTTCATTTTATCTTACTTATACTTCATTTTATCTCAATTGCGAATTATTATAAAATAATTTCGATTCGAATTTTGATGTTACACGTGACATGCATTTTATCTTAGCAGTTCTTCATTATATCTTAATTATTCTTCATTTTATCTCAATTGTGATTCATTATAAAATAAATTCGATATGAATTTTGATATTATATGTGACATGCATTTTATTTTAGCAGTTCTTCATTATATTTTAGTCATTCTTCATTTTATCTCAATTGTTGCTCGTTATAAAATCAATTTTTCGGAAATAAATGATTTCAATACTCTTCATTTTATTTCCTATATACATCATTAAATGAAAAAAATCAAATTTTTAGAAACAGTTCTCTTCATTTTATCTTCTCTATAAGTCATTAAATGGAAAAAATTAAATTAAATAAAAATAAAATAAAATTTTCGGAAAAAGTATTTCAGTTCTCTTTATTTTATCTCGTATATACATCATTAAAAGAAAAAAATCAAATTTTTAGAAACATTTCTTTTAATTTTATCTCCTCTATACTTTATTAAATGAGAAAAATTAAATTAAATAAAAATAAAATTAATTTTTTAGAAGAATATGTTAAGTTTATTTTATCTATTTAAAACTTCATTAAATTAGAAAATTCAATTAAATAATAATAAAATTTAATTTAATTTTAGAGTATTGGATGACTCAACAAGACAATCAAAATCTTGTGAAAAATAAAAAAGAAAAGGAATTACAGATCCAAATATGTATAATGAAGTTCGCGGAGGATAAAATGAAAATGGAAATGATTGAGGGAGATACCATCAGGTTAAATGACAATGATACCCTTAAATATGTAATAATGAAGTTCGCGGAGGAAAAAATGAAAACGGAAATTATTAAAGCATGACCGCAGATCTTGTGAAATCAAAGGCTAGGATTTATTCTCATTTCTTACATTAACATCTATTCTCATATGATCTAACCTCTCTCTCTCTCTCTATATATATATATATATATATAGGTCTGATCATATAAGAATAGTTGTTAACGTGAGAACATGAGAATAGAAAAAAATATATAGGTCTGATCATATGAAAAAAATAAATGAGAAATGCTTTTAAATTTTTGACCACGGATGGGAGACAGACGGGAGACAGCCTTTGGGATCCTACCTGCACATACAACGTGGCATGTTGCAATAGTGATATTTTTTTTTATAATTATATTTATATTTTATGTATTTAAGATAATATACAATAAAAATTATATTAAAATTAATAAAACATACTCTCTATAGATTGTAATATTACATAGTTTAATTAAAAAAAAATTAAAAAATTTTGATTGTCATGAAATATTCGTCATGAAATTGAATATATAATTTATATTTCATGTACCTGTAAATGTATATTGTGCATACATTTTTTATTTTGTATTTGATTATCGTAATTTTTATTTATCATATAAATTATGAATTCTTAGTATATAAAAATTTATTTATTATAATTATGAATTTGAAATATTTTTTAGTTTTTATTGGAAGAGAGAAAAACTAATATTTTAATTTAAAAAATAAGGTTGGGTTTGGCCATGATGGGAAATGGAAATAATAGTGGTAAGTTATGTAAAGAATGAAAGAGAAAATATTATTTTATTAAATAGTCTAAGTGGATTTCATTCCTTATAAATAAAGAGTGGAAGTTAGAACAATTGATTTCCAAACACTCAAATATTTTGCAACCAACAATTGTTAGTTGTTGGAGTATAACTAAAAAATTAACCTAATACTTTTTCAATTACTAAGTGTTTTAAAAACAAAGAGTTGACTCCTTAAAAGTGACTTTAATAACTCGATGATGCCCAACCACCCAAATTATTTATTGACTTCACACGCACATTATACCAAATAAAAAAAGTTAATAACTATAATTTTGTTACTTTAACCTCTCAAAATATTACATCAATAATTTTTTTATTTACTAATTTCTTATTTTAGAACATATATACAATGTACAATGATAAAAACCTCAACAAAAGTACAAAACTATATTTTTTAACTTTTTCTATTAAATATTATATCTTTTCGAACTTATCTACTTACTACTTTTTAAATGATACAAATACAATTCTTTAAGAACTAATTTTGTAAATTGTGCTCAATTTTATGGATTTATTTAAAAAAATTATACATGTATGCATAAATTAAATATTTGTTTTAGTTACTAAAATATCCAAAATTAATTTTATCAATTATATCTAATATAATAAAATAAGATATTAAATATTTATTTTGTAAACAGCTGAATATAAAGTAAAAAATTAAAAATAAAAAATAAAAGAAGCAGCCCCTGCAAGGTGGGCCGCTGACAAGACTGCTTCAGTGAAATTGTTGGACAGCAATCAGCAAACATATCTCATAACTCCATTTCCAATTATTCAAAAAAAAAAAAAAAAAAAAAAAATCTAGTTGAACTTGAACACTAAGGTGAATCAATCAATCAATCTGACCCTCATCAAATCCTAATTCTCTTCGAATCATCCTTTTTTTTATGAGATTCAAGAAATGTGATGTAGAACCAAAACTTCTTCATCTCCCACTTGCTCCACAAATCAGCCGCATTTCCTCACACAATCTACTACCATTTTCATGAAGATAGAGACATGGATGGCATCGAGCTCCTCAACTGCATAAATATATATATATCTTGCCATAGATTTCATCAACCATTCACGATCATTTCCATTAAAACATCATTCCAAGAATCGATGGGGCCGGGCAGGCACCAGTGCAGGCAGTCCTTGATCACCTTGGCATTCTTGTCCTTCGCATATGGTTGAAAAAACCTGTAGGGACCTGGATGTCCGTCTGGCCTCATTAACGACATCGGATGTACGTCGAAAACTCTCAGATCAACCCCCTTCTCAGCTGCTTTAGCTGTGACATTCTCCAGTTCCTCCAGCTCCACCTCACGCAGAGCCTTGTCTTGCTTGTTCAACTCGAATCCACCTTCTTTCACCGGCGCTGTTCTATCACACGTTCCACCGCTGAACCATTCGCCCCCCTCAAAGTGATCCGGAGGGGAGGTCCGGTAAAAGATCACGCCCTTGTATTTTGATTCTGTTATGTAGTTGAAAACATGCCTCATGACTCTGCGGTAGGCAAAGTTGAAGCCTAGCTTCGTGACCTCGCTGCTGGAGCAGTTATAGCAGCCCAATACGGTGTTGTTTTCCAAGTAGATTGTGTTTTTTGTGAACCATTTGCCAACTGAAAGCATCACGTAATCGAAGCTCTTGTAATGCTCAGTCCATTTCTCATCAAGTATGTCGAGATGCAGCCTCATTTCAGCAAAAGTAACACCGTTTTGGTCTTCGAAGATGGAAGCATGAGCCAGTAGAGGAGACCATATGGTTGAGACAGTAAAGTTGTGCAAGGGGAACGCCCATCTTCGAGATTTGAAGCTCTCATCATGGTAAACTTCTTTAGCCTCTTCAACCTGCCAACCATAACATCCTAGATCTCAGTAAACCAAAGTTTCCCCATGAACAACACTTTGAGGTTTTACCCTTTCACTTCCATTCTCAAGACCATGTGCAGATTATCATACATTTCTGGGAGATGGAGTATAATGTTTGTCTCAACAAGAAGACTACAACTCCTCAGAAACTACTTTTGAGATTTGAAAGCATCATCCAACTACGAGAAGTACATATTCCAAAAACAGAAACAAAAACACAAACAGTGTCATAATGCATCGAGATTTCAACGTTCACCATTAAGCATAGATGCAGAGGTGAGGCATGAGTAGGAATCATTGAATATGACAGGAAATGATGAACAGCTTCATTTGAAACTTACCATGGAGAGTATGCATAGGATGGAATGGACATGGTTTCCTGCTATGGAATCACCAATGAACGCCCAGCTTTTGTTCCTCATCAGCTCCAGGAACAACCTAGGATCAAGTCGTGCCAACTCACAATCCCGAGGATTCCACCTCCAGTAAAGATAATCCGTGTCAGGCCGCCCATTGCTCAAGCAATTCACATTTTCATAAATGAAGCTGCAGCTCCTATTTGTGTAATGAGGCTCTGCCTCATACACCCACTCCCCTACGAAAGGATTGCACTTTCTTTCACTGTTTATGGACTCTGCAAACAAATGCAACAGATTTGTCACTACAGTGAGCTCAAATCGAAAATGAGCCTCTGCTAAACTTCATCTCTGAAAACCTAGCTCCATACATACACTTGTTTTTGCCATCTCACTAAAATCATGATGTTGAACAAACGCAATCTTCTTCTAACAAATAGAACTGGCTACTGTTTCTAAATTATCAATAATTGCTCTGACCCCTCCACAATTCTCTTTGGACAATGCAGTTAGCAACAGTGAGTAGCAAATTCCATTAACAAACCAGAAACAACTTTCACAAAATCTAGTTCATCCACATTTCCCATTGGACTTCCAAGAGACAAACAATTTAGAAAAACATAAACAACACGAGGAAGAAAGCTTTCAGAAACGAAATAGAGAAAGATCTGACCTTTGGCGGGAACTTGATATGTATTTTCTTGAGAATCAGCAGATATGGAGTTCGCAGGAAAAGGGTTGGCTGCAACTGTAGAAGAATCAGAGGATCTATAGTAGATAAGCATAAATACAAGACCCACTAAAAGAATTGAAACACCCAATTTGATAGCGAAGTTGATATTCTTGTGAGGGGACCTCCACCATAACCTCGACTGGAGGTCCAGTTTCTTCACCATTTCTGATTGTGAGTTTTCTTTTTTTACTTCTCCCTCTCTCTCACTCACTCACTCGCATACAATAGCTGAGCTGCTGAAGCGCAATGTCTGTTTCTTACATACTATCTATTTTAGCTACTTTCACCTGCCTGGCATTTTTTTTAATTATTGTGTGGAAACACCGATATGATCATTGTCTAGGATTTGATCTTGCAGGAATTTTTGTCTCCATGTGAAGATCCCGTGGTTGGATCAACCGACAAGCGTGAAGGGAGCTTTATGCTAGTTACTTATTTAACTTTATTCCAAGATTTCATTGATTATCCCAACTTTTTAAATATAATAATTTATGATTATATCTCGAATATATTTTATTAATCGAATTTAGTTATAATGATTTGTATATAAAACAATTAATAATACTTGTCATTACAATATATTAATTTATAAAAAGTTCAAATAGATGATTTTTGGGTCCGAATAAGATAAAAGCAAATGTGCATTGTGCGGAAATGAACAAATTATGGGACAATTTTCACTTATACACTAACAATAATTAATTATTGGGTTTAAGAAACATTGAGTTAAAAAAATAACTAAAAGCAATAAAAAAATCCAATAATATTTATAATAGTTTATAGCTCACTATCATACTTCTACTCTTCTACCTCTACGGAAGATATTTACTATACTCAATTTGTCCACAGTGATTAGATACATGTTACAATTTTTTTTTCCTAACGGGAAACTTGTGTTGATTGCAGTTTACGACACTCCACATGATAAGCTTCGTCAACTGTTCTCCAGTCACAGGGTCTTCCAATCGATTGAGCATTACCACACTCCACGTACTAAGTATTTTTTTCTGGTATTTTAGCTGCCCATGGTACATGAATACGAGTTGCAACATCAAATTTTCTACTAGCTGGGAGCTTCCACGTATCAGTTACATAGTATGAAGGTTTGTGTTTCCTTCACCAATGTCAAACTTTGATATGATCCTAAGGATCTATAATCTTTTGTAGCTTATATTGAAAAATTAGCTAGACGACTCTATTGGTCTCGTGCACAAGAACACATGGAGATCTTGAGTATAGAATGAAGGGATTCGTGAACAGAATCACGAAGTCCGTTTGCCAATGATCGTTAATTGGAATATCAAAAATAAATTGATATGCCTATGAACAATCCTAGCATGCTCCTATATTATTATACATAAGAATGTTTATGCGGAATACCTGGATTGATGAACTCTGAAGAACGCGTGCGCGGAGATGCCCTTTGATCTTTCCCACGCACAAAGATTTGATTTCCTAACAGATTGAGGAAATAAATCTATGAAAATAAAACAATTAATTTTGAAAAACAAGTAGAGAGAGAAGAATAAAAATCCTCCTGATTTTATCTTCTGATCTGTATCCCGACTCGATCTGAAAATCAGGTGAAGATTCTCTATCAAATCCCTTGCCCGGTTGAGAAGCAGAATTTCCTCCTCGTTCTCAGATCTTAGTCGATCACCACAGCTCCCAGAACTGGTTTGCTGTGTGCAACTTATGATCTTGTGGTGTGTTGAGATCTGAGGAACTGAGGCCTATTTATAGGAGATTACTGGACTCCTATTGGGCTTGAGTTTCATGGGCCAGACCAGGGACCAAAATGCAAATAGCAAATAAGGCCTATCAATTAATTAATTCCCATATTCAACCCAGAATATAATTAATTAATTAATATTGATTCATTCCACCAGAGAATCAATACTGTCCTACCTATTTGCTATCACGTTTTAAGGTACGGGTTGTATGGGCTCGGTATATCCCCACACTTAAGGTTACAGACATTCATTAATTAATTTAAGCCCTGACAAGCTATTTAATTAATTAACATCTTATATTCCTGAATCAATTCACTCAAACCTTTTCACTTATGCTTGAACTTAATCAGCCTGCAGGACTTAGCATAACGAACCTTTTGAGCTGTTCAGGGAATGTCACCATCCTATACTGGATGTGGTTACCTAGTTCCAGTACCAGACAATCATACACAAACTGCTATTACCCAAGATACAGAAATACAAGCTCAACTACAGCCTTTCACTGCAACTCAAAGTAATACACAATCTGCATATACTTTTGTACCTTCATTTAGGCTTAGGATCTCGTCAAGCCATAGAGATTTAGATTCTTTTAATGTCAGATAAAAGAATCGATCTCGACTTAGATCCTTATCAATGTGTGCCCCACACCAGCATACCAAGCCATCCAAGATAAGATGCTTATTACTGCGTATGCTGCAGCCTGCACCGACAGTTTATCCTGGAACTGTCTCAGCTGTGATAACTGTTTATATCTCGCTAGGTCAAACGATCCATACGATCTTCCGTGATCTTCTACACACCGTATGATCTCCCTATCGACGAGATAAGAGGATAATTGCGTTTGCGACACATGTTTGTTAATTCAGAGAGGAGATGAACATACAACATTTATGATTCCCAGTATATTAACCAATCGACCTTGTACATAATATACCAATCATAATGCTTTCAGTATATAAATCCATCAATCTCCCACTTATACTCAAAGCATTATACAGGTGCTTTCCAGAGTATAACGCGTCTAAACTAATCTAGCTATTACATCAAACATTCTATGTGGATAGCTTTGCCCTCAGCCCAAGGTTACGTACATGCATCTCGTAGACCTTCTGAGGCAGAGCCTTTGTGAATGGATCCGCTAGATTATTTCTTGTATCAATCTTCTCTACTAGCACATCACCCCTTGCTACTCTGTGAGTTCGTGGTTCCTTTGAATTAGCCACAGCTCCCGAATTATCACAGTATATCATGATTGTCTTGGGCAGCTTAGGAATCACGTCCAACTCCAGAAGGAAGTTTCGAAAACATACCGCTTCTTTTGAAGCTTCAGAAGCTGCCACATATTCTGCTTCCATGGTGGAGTCCACAATGCACTTCTGCTTTGCACTCCTCCATGATATGGCCCCACCTCCCAATGTAAACACATAGCCAGAGGTGGACTTCTTTTCATCTCGGTCTGCCTGGAAATCCGAATCAGTATAACTCACATGGCACAACTCCTCACACTGATAGACGAGACAATAGTCTCTAGTCCTTTTCAGGTATTTGAGTATGTGTTTTACCACGGTCCAATGCGCCTGTCCAGGGTTAGACTGATATCTCGCTACCATGCCTACAGCAAAGCAGATATCTGGCCTCGTACATAGCATTGCATACATGAGGCTCCCCACGGTCGATGCATACAGCACATTCCTCATTTCAACTTTCTCCCTTTGTGTCACCGGACACTGATCCTTGGAAAGATATATGTCATGTCTGAAGGGTAACAGACCTTTCTTGGCAGTTTGCATGCTGAAACGGGCAATCACAATATCCACATATGATCCTTGAGACAAGGTCAGCATCCTTTTATTGCGCTCCCTCAATACTTTTACCCCTAGGATGTATCCTGCCTCCCCAAGGTCCTTCATATAAAACTGCTCGGATAACCACCCCTTTATGCCCGACAATACTTCCACATTGTCGCCAAATAGGAGAATATCATCTACATAAAGTGCAAGGAACACCACGCTTCCGCTGACACATAGACGGTACACGCAGCTCTCGTTTGAGCATTTTGAAAATCCATAGGATTTAATCACTTCATCAAAACGTAGATTCCATGACCGTGAAGCTTGTTTAAGTCCATACAGCGACTTCCTTAGCTTCCAGACCAAATGTTCTTCGCCCTTCTGCACATAACCTTCTGGCTGTTGCATATAGATGTCCCTACCTTCTTCAAGGTACCCGTTTAAAAATGCGGTTTTGACATCCATCTGCCAGATTTCTAGGTCCTTATGTGCTGCTATGGCTAGGAGTATACGAATGGACTTAAGCATGGCTACCGGTGAGAAGGTCTCATAGTCTACACCTTCTTTCTGACTATAACCCTTCGCCACCAGCCTTGCTTTGAAAGCTATAATTTCATCATTCGCTCCTTTCTTTCTTTTTTATACCCATTTTCACCCTATGGCTCGACAGCCATCTGGCAAATCAGTTTTCTGGTATACATCCATAGCTGTAATGGATTCTATTTCGGAATCCATGGCGATCAGCCATTTGTCTTAATCTTTATTAGATACTGCCTCGTCATATGTCCAGGGATCGGTATCATCCAGTCCGTTTTCTGGGATCAATTCAGAAAACTCTCCCACGAACATGTACCTTTCGGGTTGGTGGACAACCCTCCCACTGCGACGAGACATCTGAACCGTGTCAGTAGTTGGCACAGTACGCTTTGGTCCCATACCTTGCATTAGTGGCAGTGTTGGTATAGCCTCACCTGTTGTAGGTGGATTTACCATTACACTGGGCTTTCGTGATGGAATTGCTTCTTTGTCCACAAGCTCGTGGAGGACAATTTCACTCTTGGATCTGTGGTTTCTTACATATTCGTCCTCCAAGAATCTCGCGTTGGTACTGACAACGACTTTCTGATTCTCAGGACAATAGAAGTAACCACCTTTCGTTTGCCTGGGATATCCTATAGGCAAATATCCTACAAACAGCATCAGCTTACTCCTACTTTCTAACTTATCTGGTTCCTTTGTCAGCACATACGCTGGACAACCCCAAACCCTCACTCTGTTCAAACTTGGCTTTTGCCCATACCAGAGTTCCAGAGGTGTTTTAGGAACTGATTTAGAAGGTACCAGGTTAAGCAAATAGGCCGTTGTCTCCAAGGCATATCCCCAAAACGAAATCGGCAAGCTTGCATAACTCATCATCGACCTGACCATTTCCAAGAGAGTTCTATTTCTTCTTTCCGCTACACCATTTTGTTGAGGGGTTCCTGGTGCAGTCCACTGGGATGTAATCCCGTTATCTGACAAGTACTGCAAGAACTGTTACTGAGGTATTCTCCACCACGATCTGATCGTAGTGTCTTGATAGTCTTACCAAGCTTCTTTTCTACCTAAGTCCAAAACTCTTTGAATTTCTCAAATCGTCAATGAAAGTGGCGAAATACTCATAACCTTCACGCGTTTGCGTGGACATTGGTCCACATAAGTCAGAGTGGATCAATTCCAACACATTCTCTGCTCGAGACTGACTTGCCTTAAAAAGCCTGGTCGTAATCTTTCCCTCTATACAGGACTCACAGATTTGATGCGGTACCACTTGGAAAGAATCCAAGAGCCCATCGCATGCTAATCTTTTAATCCTCTTTAGATTGATGTGACCTAGTCTCAAGTGCCAGAGATATGTTTGATCCTCATCGGAAGAAAACTTTCTCTTTAAATGATTATTATTATTGGATGAGTTTGCAACATTCACGGAAGATTTATGCATACAATCAATGATATAGAGAGAGTCAATCAGTTTGCCATGACAGATAACACCGTTATTACCAATGATAGAAACTCCACTATTAAAAATAACTGAATATCCATCACAAAATAACTTGGAAACTGAAATTAAGTTCCGCCGAAAAACCGGCACATATAAAACATCTCTCAAAATCAAAACATTGTTCTCAAAGCATAAAGTAAAATCTCCAATGGCTACTGCTGAGACTCGCACTCCGCTGCCCATTGAGATGGTAATCTCGTCATGTATCAGCTGCCTTGTCGGCCTAAACCCCTGCAAAGTATAACAAACATGATCCGTAGCTCCAGTATCCAGTACCCAAGAATGGGTAGAAACTAATGCTAAACATGTTTCCGTTATAAATGCACATGACGTACCTTGTCTACCCGTGCTAGGCACTAGACAATTTACTTCACTTCGTTTGCGTTTGGATGGCCTGGTGATAATTTCTGCCTCATCTATTTCATCCAACTTCTTAAGCATTTCTTTTGCTTCAGCAACTGCCTTGTCAAGAGCTGACGAAGTTGGAGCAAACTCAAATGCCATCATGTCAGATTTCTCTCGCAACAGGGCCCTGAGTAACTCATGAAGAGGAAACTCGCACCTGACACCGAGAGATTTGATGAAATCACCATAAGAATCAGATAGAGAGTGCCGGACAATCTCTATTTCTGCCCGCTTATTTATTTGTCAACCTCTCTTTCTGTACTTTCTCATGACTCTCATCATACTAATGAAGTGGAGAACCAACGAACTCCCCTCAGTCATTTTCTTGCAAACCAGGTCCTTCACAAGATTATAAGTGATAGTTCGTCTCACCTTCCCATATACTTTCGCAAGGTCCCTCCATATCTCAACAGCTGTCTGGTATTTCTTATACTTGAGCTTTAATTCTCTAGACAGACTCTTCATGATGAGTCTGCGGGCAAACTAATCAGAAGCTTCCCATCTGTCATAAAACACTCGCTCATAACCAGTACAATTCCAATACTGAGGAGATAGTGGGTCCATGTAAAGTACATAGGCATGTTTTGCAGTATAGAGTATTTTCTTGAAATAAAACTTCCATTCAGGAAAATTGGGACCGGTTAAAGGGTTTAGTGCTAAGAGGTTTACAATATGAATAGACATGTCTGAAAACAATAAATTAAGAAACAAAAATTAAAACATAGTCGCAAACTATTGAAACAATTAAATTTTGAAACCTTATGATAAAGCAATATTAATGTTTCCTCCAATTTGCCTAAGTATTACTAATGCAAGCCAAACATGTGGACGTTTACAACAAAACACTTAACCAGACTGCATCTTTCAATTCCAGTCCTTTAATTCCAATCCATGCCCGGATTCCTTAGACAAATGGAATTAATAATTGGAGACTAACTTAAAACCATATTATCCTACTGAGCAGAGACATCACAAATGAGTTATACTCTGGATAATATCTAAGCTAGCTTACCACCAAAGCCAACCCTCCCATATAAGGATCTATTAGAACAAACCCGATCCCTATAATAAGGTTGTCTCATTTAATTCATTCCCTAGAGAACTTATGAAAATTCAATACGCAAGCTACACATGTAGACGTTTACGCATGAACTCCCACTTCTCATATGAAATAAATGTTTGTTTAAGAAATCCTATCCATTAGAACTTATGAATAATAAATTAAGTAAGCTACACATGTAGACATTTACCTAATAAATTACCCACTTCCAATAAAGGATCGCTTTGTGGAGGTCTTACTAAATTATGAGCTTAGTAATTTTTAGTTCATAAGGTTCAATTGCACAGATTATTTTATGTAGCCATAATTATAACATTGCTAAAATTCTATCATGCATGGCATGAACCCCGAATTTATAGTTATAATTAATTACATAAAATAAATCACATAGCATGCTTTAAAGCTGTAAATAAAAGCAGTAAACGTGCTCCTATTATCTACAACATGCTTGTATTCTGCGCAATTAAATTAAACACGTATATCATGCGAAGACAAATAATAAAGCAAATAAAAAATGTCCTCGTGGCCCCATGATACGAAATAAAAATTAATTCTAACTATTACAAGTTGGAATTAATAATACAGATCTTCGACTGGGCTCCCACTACTTGGCTAGTTAACTGATCGCGGGCCTAGGAACACATTGCAAGCCCAATAGCCCACGAGAACTTGGCCCGACGAGCCACCACCGGCAAACCACTGCCGCCGACGACTCACCGCCGCTGTGAGGGCTCTCGAAATTGCGCAACAACCATGCAAGTACGTACATGGTTGTAGCACGCGATCCGCATCCTTCGGCCGTTGCCCATTTTGCATGCCGCCGCCCCGCTTGCCCCGACTGTTGCCTGAACTGCCGTTCATCCTTCTTTTCCACCGTCGGCCTCCGTGACTCGCCGGAATCGCGCAAGATCGGAATCGGAGGCTTGCGCGAACCACGCAAAAACCTAGGGTTTTCATGTGTCCGGCCCGCGCCCTAGCCCCCGTCGCCGTCCAGCCCGCGCCCCCGGTGACCGAGCCACTACCGCACCACCTTGCCACCCAGCTGACGTCAACCGAGGGAGGAGAAGCCGCCGCCGGCGTGCGCGCAGGGCTGCGCAGGCACGCGTCCGCGCGCGCGCCTGCGCCCCTCGCCACGCGCCGCCATTCTCGGCCAGCCTCGCCCACTCGCCTCGCGCCGTCGACCTCGCCCGGAGCCGCCGCACCAGCCCTGGCCGGCGTCAGGCCGCGCAGCGCTCGCCTGCGTGCGTGCGCGCGGCTGCACCGTCGCCGCACCTGGCCACGCCCCCAGCTGCCGTGCCCCGCCGCGTCTGACCGACGTGCATGGCGTTCCCGCCGTGCTGGCACCGTCACGCGTCGTGCGGCCCTTTGTTCTTCATTTTCTTCGTTCTTCGTGTTCTTCGCGTTCTTCGTTCTTTGTTTTACAGATTTAATTTTTTGAAATAAAAGATTACATGGAATAATCCTAATTACAATTTAAAAAATCTAAATCTAACCACGGATTTATCTCGTGGGTGAAAATCGAATCCATATAAAAGGGCGGATTAACCCGAGAACCACGAGGACGAAAACATACAATAAATCCAAAAACCATCCATTGCATGCAATCAATAATAATAATCATGCATGATCATAGGCAATATTATTTTTCCGATAGAGCCAATTAATTAACCTAGCTTTGATACCAATTGTAGGGATTCGCGAACTGAATCACGAAGTCCGTTTGCCAAGGATCGTTAATTGGAATATCAAAAATAAATTGCTATGCCTATGACAAATCCTAGCATGCTCCTATATTATTATGCATAAGAAGGTTTATGCGGAATACCTGGATCGATGAACTCTTAAAAACGCTTGCGCGGAGATGCCCTTTGATCCTTCCCACGCACAAAGATTTAATTTCCTAACAAATTGAAGAAATAAATCTATGAAAATAATAATATTATTTTCAAAAATAAAGAGGAGAGAGAAGAAGAAAAATCCTTCTGATTTGATCTTCTGATCTGTACCCCAACTCGATTTGAAAATCCGGTGAAGATTCTCTATCAGATCCCTTGCCCGGTTGAGAAGCAGAATAGTACCCCAACTTGATTTGAAAATCCGGTGAAGATTCTCTATTAGATCTCTTGCCCGGTTGAGAAGCAGAATTTCCTCCTCGTTCTCAGATCTTAGTCGATCACCACAGCTCCCAGAACTGGTTTTCTGTGTGCAACTTATGATCTTGTGGTGTGTTGAGATCTGAGGAACTGAGACCTATTTATAGGAAATTACTGGACTCCTATTGGGCTTGAGTTTCATGGGCTAGACCAGGGACCAAAATGCAAATAGCAAATAAGACCTATCAATTAATTAATTCCCATATTCAACCCAGAATATAATTAATTAATTAATATTGATTCATTCCACCAGAGAATCAATACTGTCCTACCTATTTGCTACCACATTTTGAGGTACGGGTTGCATGGGCTCGGTATATCCCCACATTTGAGGTTACAGACATTCGTTAATTAATTTAAGCTCTGACATGCTATTTAATTAATTAAAATCTTATATTCCTGAATCAATCCACTCAAACCTTTTCACTTATGCTTGAACTTAATCAGCCTGCAGGACTTAGCATAACGAACCTTTTGAGCTGTTCAGGGAATGTCACCATCCTATACTGGATGTGGTTACCTAGTTCCAGTACCAGACAGTCATACACAAACTGCTATTACCCAAGATACAGATATACAAGCTCAACTAGAGCCTTTCACTGCAACTCAAAGTAATACACAATCTACATATACTTCTGTACCTTCATTTAGGCTTATGATCTCGACAAGCCATAGAGATCTAGATTCTTTTAATGTCAGATAAAAGAATCGATCTCGACTTAGGTCCTTATCAATGTGTGCCCCACACCAGCATACCAAGCCATCCAAGATAAGATGCTTATTACTGCGTATGCTGCAGCCTACACCGACAGTTTATCCTGGAACTGTCTCAGCTGTGATAACTATTTATATCTCGCTAGGTCAAACGATCCATATGATCTTCCGTGATCTTCTACACACCGTATGATCTCCCTATCGACGAGATAAGAGGATAATTGCGTTTGCGACACACGTTTGTTAATTCAGACAGGAGATGAACATACAACATTTATGATTCCCAGTATATTAACGAATCGACCTTGTACATAATATACCAATCATAATGCTTTCAGTATATAAATCCATCAGTTCCCGCCGTGCCGGCGCTGTCACGCGTCGTGCGGCCCTTCGTTCTTCGTGTTCTTCACGTTCTTCGTTCTTCGTTTTACAGATTTAATTTTTGAAATAAAAGATTACATGGAATAATCCTAATTACAATTAAAAATCTAAATCTAACCACGAAATTATCTCGTGGATGAAAAACGAATCCATATAAAAGGGCGGATTAACCCAAGAACCACGAGGACGAAAAACATACAATCAATCCAAAAACCATCCATTGCATGCAATCAATAATAATAATCATGCATGATCATAGGCAATATTATTTTTCCGATAGAGCCAATTAATTAACCTGGCTCTGATACCAAATGAAGGGATTCGTGAACTGAATCACGAAGTCCGTTTGCCAAGGATCGTTAATTGAAATATTGAAAATAAATTGCTATGCCTATGAACAATCCTAGCATGCTCCTATATTATTATGCATAAGAAGGTTTATGCGGAATACCTGGATTGATGAACTCTGAAGAACGCGTGCGCGGAGATGCCCTTTGATCTTTCCCACGCACAAAGATTTGATTTCCTAACAGATTGAGGAAATAAATCTATGAAAATAAAACAATTAATTTCGAAAAAAATGAGAGAGAGAAGAACAAAAATCCTCCTGATTTGATCTTTTGATCTGTATCCCGACTCGATCTGAAAATCTGGTGAAGATTCTCTGTCAGATCCCTTGCCCGATTGAGAAGCAGAATTTCCTCCTCGTTCTCAGATCTTAGTCGATCACCACAGCTCCCAGAACTGGTTTGCTGTGTGCAACTTATGATCTTGTGGTGTGTTGAGATCTGAGGAACTGAGGCCTATTTATAGGAAATTACTGGACTCTTATTGGGCTTGAGTTTCATGGGCCAGACCAGGGACCAAAATGCAAATAGCATATAAGGCCTATCAATTAATTAATTCCCATATTTAACCCAGAATATAATTAATTAATTAATATTGATTCATTCCACCAGAGAATCAATACTGTCCTACCTATTTGCTACCACGTTTTGAGACACGGGTTGCATGGGCTCGGTATATCCCCACATTTAAGGTTACAGACATTCGTTAATTAATTTAAGCTCTGACAAGCTATTTAATTAATTAACATCTTATATTCCTGAATCAATCCACTAAAACCTTTTCACTTATGCTTGAACTTAATCAGCCTGCAGGACTTAGCATAACGAACCTTTGGAGCTGTCAGGGAATGTCACCATCCTATACTGGATGTGGTTACCTAGTTCCAGTACTAGACAGTCATACACAAACTGCTATTACCCAAGATACAAATATACAAGCTCAACTAGAGCCTTTCACTGCAACTGAAAGTAATACACAATCTGCATATACTTCTGTACCTTCATTTAGGCTTAGGATCTCGTTAAGCCATAGAGATCTAGATTCTTTTAATGTCAGATAAAAAAATCAATCTCGACTTAGGTCCTTATCAATGTGTGCCCCACACCAGCATACCAAGCCATCCAAGATAAGATGCTTATTACTGCGTATGCTGCAGCCTACACCGACAGTTTATCCTGGAACTGTCTCAGCTGTGATAACTGTTTATATCTCGCTAGGTCAAATGATCCATACGATCTTCCGTGATCTTCTACACACCTTATGATCTCCCTATCGACGAGATAAGAGGATAATTGCGTTTGCGACACATGTTTGTTAATTCAAACAGGAGATGAACATACAACATTTATGATTCCCAGTATATTAACGAATCGACCTTGTACCTAATATACCAATCATAATGCTTTCAGTATATAAATCCATCATAGAAGACACAAAAGTCTTGAGCTTAGGTGTTCAGAAGAGCTTCCGAGAGTTTTTGAGAGAAATTAGTCACTAAGGATCAGAAGAATATGTTCCAGAAAATTAATCTATCTCTCATTTTTTAATTTATGGGATAGATGTAGAATTTAATTCAATTCTAGTTAATGTAAAGGCTTGAAAATTCCCATACTTTTTCATGTGAACGTTGATGTATGAAGATGTACAATCCTGCACTTTTGTTTGTGAATTAGAGTATGAATAAATTGTTGATTTGACAAAAAAGGCCAGTTGATCGAAGCATCAGTTGATCCCAACTTTTGTGCTCATTCTGCATTCAACTCCTTCTTAACGTCATCTAATATTATTCTTGTTAGGGAACCAAGTTTTAGTTGCCTCCTTAATTTGATGTTTTGAAAAGTCAAAACTTACTTTAGCATTAAGTTTATAGAGTTTTATCTTGTAATTATTGTATAGGATTATTTGAGTTATAATTGAACATAGGTGCGGAAGACCGAGCAAATGATATGCTCGAGATTTGAAGAACTGCTCGTGAGTGAAAACTATTTTCACTAAGTATGGCCAAAGCCTATACTGAGTTTGGGAACTCAGTATAGAGATTATCATACTAACTTATGAGAAGTCAGTATGAGGGTTGCCTATACTGACTATGGAATGTCAGTATGAAGGCCTTAGTTCAAGAGCACGTGGAACACAAGACGAATCAAGCTTAGTCAGACTTAAAGGCGTATGATTGCTAAGTAAAAGTCAGTACGAGGATGTCCCATACTTGGATTCCTCGGCTGAAACTGAGTCTAACAAGAGTAGGTAGAAAGTACATGAAAGTACACCTTTTACAGAGCAGAGCAGACCTACATAAGGATGGTTGTGATTGGATCGTTCAATCTTATCTCTAACGACTGGATTTATGGGTCTAAAGGGCCGAATTTAAAATGTCGGAGGAATCTCCTATAAATAGTCCAACAGTTCGAATGAAAAACTAACAAGAATCTCTCAAAAAGCTAAACCGACACTCTGCTAGTTTTTCTACTCAAAAGCTTTCTGTTATTTCGTGATTTTGTTCACGAAACTTGAGTTTCCAACTCAAGTTAAACATTTCGTGCTACGTGGTTCAAAGCACGAGGCTAAGCTTAAAGCTTAAGATACTTCTTGGTGAATATATCTTTCTGAGGTATATTCACATCATTTAGTTCCTACTCTAGGAATCTGATTATTACTGGCGTTAGCCAACAAGCTGAGTTCTGGGAAGAATGTGCAAACATCCAAACCACCAGGAAGAAGGCTGCGAGGTACGTCCCCACTTCAACCTGGAGTTCCTAGGCGAGTGATGACAATATACCGAAGGACGAAGTGCCAACGAGCTGTTCATAGATTGTAAGGAGGCTTGTACAAAACTTAGTGGATTCCCGATTAAGTTCGAAAGAGTGGACGTAGGATTTTTATGTCCAAACCTCTATAATATCTTGTGTTCTTTATTTGCTTACTTTACTTCCAGCAAACTTAAGTTTCTCAAACTTACTTTTAAAACCTGCAATACTTGTCTAAGTATTGAAGTGTATACTTGTGAAACTTACTTAATGACTTTCTAAGCTTAAACTTACTTCCAATTAACCTGAAACTGAGTTTCAATCAGTTTCGGAGATCAAGTGCAAATTAATCTTATTTTCCGCTACGTATTACATTCTCTGATTTTGGGACCAACAAGTGGTATCACGCACCAAGGTTCTTATAGACCAAGGTTGTGTTGAGTCGCTTAGGACCATATCTCTATTTCCTTGCATCTGTTTGTTTTGTGTGATCTAAGCTCAGGTTATAAAGGATGGCGCACATAACAAAGCTTCCCAAATACACCCCAGAGAACTTCAACCTATGGAAGAAAAGATCTCTAATCATGCTAAAGAACGTCCATCTTGAGATGGCAGATGTCCTATCAAATGGAACAGTAAAGATCATGAAGGAGAACACTCAACTCGGAGGAGCAGCAGGTCCAGAGATAGTAGACAAGTCATATGCTGAGTGGACCAACGATGACAAAGTCCGATATCAGCTAGACTCAGTCACCATGGAGCTGATTCTCCAATCCCTACCAGAGCCACTGGTTACAGAAGCTCTTGAGTACGATAATGCTAAGCAGGTATGGGATTTTCTTGGCTCTTTATGTTAGGAAATAGACCAGATGAAGCGGAACAAGCTTCAATTTTGCATGGACAAATACAAAACTTTCCAGCTACTCCCTGGAGAGAATATCAAATCCATCGAGGCTCGTTTCAATGCCATTGTATGTGAGCTGAAAAATCTTGGACGAGAGTACACCGTTGCTGACTTGAACGCAAAGATCCTTTCTAAGATGCTAAAAGAAGACTGGTTCGTCGAAGTCACCAGTGATAAACACTCATTTTGTGCATGTTACTGATGTGATTCTGATAACATTTGACCGTAGACTAAACAAATTTCTGAGAATTTTATATGTTATTTATAGTCTTTAAAAGATTATTACGTTTGGGTTGGTTTGTGGTTGTTTATGCAGATTTCATGCACAATTGAGCCGTTTACAAGACTTGACTAAGTGTCATAGGGCCAATCGATGCTAACTTGCATCGGGGAAGTGAAGAAGTGAGAAAAGACCAAAGAAAAAGCCGAATTCCCGTTCGTGACAAATTCAGCGACCCAATTACATCATCGGCGATCGCCGATTTCACCTCCAGGTCGCCGATTATGCATTTTCAGCCATTTCAATATGGAACAAATTCGGCGACCCAATTACATCTTTGGCGATCGCCGATTTCGTCTCCGGGTTGCCGATTTTGCAATTTCAGCTATTTTTCTTCGGCTCAACTTCAACGACCCATGTGCATTTTTGGCAATCGCCGATCGCGTTTTCTGGGTTGCCGAATGGGTTATTTTGATGGATTTTTGGCCCAAATCCCATATCTTCTCAAATTAGAAAAGGATAAGTATAAATATGAGATCCCAAGACTCAAAAATGTTCCTTTTTCCATATTTTCGAGTTCAAAGGGCCAGGGAGAGCTGAAACAACACAAGACTTGAAGAGCAAGACTGCAGATTGAAGATCAAGATTACCGATTTTCAATTTTCATGTTTTCTGTTTTCTTGACTCTTCACTTGATTGTTTTCATGGGATTTAGCATGATTGGCTAAATTTCTTGTGGATTCTAGGGTTTTGAGACTTGTTCGCATTCATTTCATCGTTTATATAATTTGATTTTCCTTTTCCATTGATGTTTTAATTACTGCTGGGGTTTTCTTTAATTACAAGATATTGGCCATTGATTGTAATTCGAATTGGTAATTTTTGAACCGAGAGGTCTAGATTATTGATTAAGATGCAGAGTAATTAAATTTGATAGGTCAATTGTCCGAGATGAATTTGAACTGTTAAATGGTTTCTGAAATCTAAGGGTTTATCAAGAGTAAAAGTCCTTTTGCGCATCCGAGAGGAGTCACTAGGTCGTTTATTTCCATGTTATGGTTGAGAGTTCGAGAGGGTCGCCTGATAACAATTATGAGATTAACTCACAACTTTGGAAATTAAATTGGAATTGGATTGTATAAATGATTGTTTGATAGTTCTTCAAGTGGATTACCCTGGGATCCTAGCTTCTCTTATTTTCTAAACCTTAAATTATTCAATTGTCTACTTTTATGATTATTGCTCAGTTTTAAATAAACCCAAACTCTTTATTCGGATCGTCTAAATAGTAATAAAATAATTGTGCTTTAGTGCTTGAGTGTATTTCGAATCTGCAATCTTCGTGTTCGATAAATTATAACTTGCCCCCTGCAGTGATCTGTACACTTGTAGTTTTAGCGTGTGGTAAAATACGCTATCAAGTTTTTGGCGCCGTTGCTGGGGATTGCAAAGATCTATACTTGACACTAATTCTGTTATTGCGTCACTACTTTAGACATTAACTGTTTTATTTTTGTTCTTTTCTTTTTATTATATTTTGCTGCTAGGCTGCTCACTTCTGGTGTTCTATTCCAGGTAGTATATGCGAACCAGGTCAAAGGGTCCAGCACTTGAACCTATAGATCCGGAAATTGAATCCACCTGCCGAAGGAATTCCTCCAGAAGAAAGTTGGCATTCCCAATGGCCGACAATAATCAAGCAGCGCAGATAGCTGATTTGCAGAGGCAACTGCAAGAGATGAATCTGAGACTCCAGCAACAGCATCCTCCGGCCGCACCTCACCTGCCGACTATTGATGAGATGTATGAGCCGATGATTGACATGCATCGTCATGCAGATTTTGGGCTGAAGGTGGATACACCGAACTTTGAGTTGAGAACTGGATTGATTCAGACCGCCCAACAAAATTAGTTTGGGGGACTACCGCCTGAGGATCCCCATGTGCATATCCAGTCTTTCTTGCTGCTGTGCGACACAGTCAAGCAGAATCAGGTGCCGATAGACTACATCAGACTGCGTTTGTTCTCCTTCACATTGCGTGACAGAGCCCTCTCTTGGTATCTGTCTCTGAATCGCAGTGAGATCACTACATGGGAGGAATTATGCAAGCTATTTCTGGTCCAGTTTTTCCCACCCAATAAAACCATTCAACTGCAGATTCAGATCACACAGTTCAGACAGTTTGCTGGGGAGTCACTGTATAAGGCATGGGAGCGCTATAAGGACTTACTACGCTCCTGTCCTTGCCATGGATTTACTGAAAAGCAGCAGGTCTGTCATTTATATGGGGGACTCGATGATAAAACTCAGAAGCACGTGAGAGCTTCAGCTGGAGGGTCACTTACTGCTAGACCTCCAAAAGAAGGGTTGAAACTGTTGGAAACTATGGCAAAAAGTGAGTTTAACTGGCCAACAGACAGGACGAATCACAGGATAGCAGCAGTTGATGACACTGGGGATTTAGCTGCTGAAATTAAACTGATGAGGCAGGAGGTGGCTGCATCTACAAAATCTATGGAGCAGCGCCTCTCCAAGCTGGAGAACAACATACCTCATCAGGGAGTTGAGATGCAGATGGAAGATGCTAATTATGTAAATCAGAGGAACTTCCAGAACAACAGGGGATATCCGGCAGAGAACATGACTTATCACCCCAATAACAGGAATCACCCCAATTTCTCCTACGCCAATCCAAACAATGCACTGCAGTCCCCACCTGGTTTTTCTGCAAACAATGGGGCTGTGAACGAGCCTAAGGAGCCAAGCATGAGGGAGCTTCTGACCCAATTCATCTCGATCTCTAATGCCAAGTCTGGAAAAATGGAAGGCGACATCTCTACACTACAAACTGGTATGGGGGAGATGGGAAAGCATATTAAGCAGATGGATACACAGATCTCGCAGATTGCCAATGCGGTCGGCAACCAGCACACCCCTGGACAGTTCCCCAGCAATACTGTAGTGAACCCCAAGAACCACTGCAATGCTATCACTACTCGCAGTGGTAGGGGATATGAGGGCCCATCTGTGCCCGTTGATACACCTGTGCAACCTGAAGTTGCACAGCCTGCTCCTGTTCTTCCTGAAGAAGAACAGACTCAAAAGAGCAAGGGAGACTGTCCTGAAGACAGTTCCAAATCAGCTGGTCCTGTTGTTGTTCCCTTCCCACAACGATTTGTTAAAAAGCAAAAGGAGGAGAGATACAAGAGATTTCTGGAGCATATAAAGAAGATCCACATCAACCTCCCTCTGATTGAAGTTGTGCAGGAAATTCCTGGGTACATGAAATTTCTGAAGGATATGGTTACCCAGAAGAAGCCCTTCGGCGCATTCGAGACTGTGAATTTATTTGAAGAATGCAGCGCCATTATTCAGAAGAAAATGCCGGTAAAAAGGGCTGATCCGGGCTGTTTTTCTATCACCTGCGTTATTGGAGGGCAGACTTTTGAGAAGGTGCTATGCGATTCAGGGGCCAGCATCAATCTGATGCCCTTATCTATTTTTAATAGACTGAGGATCGGGGACATCAAACCGACCACCATCAGACTCCAGATGGCTAACAGGTCGGTGAACTACCCTAAAGGGGTAGTAGAGAATGTGCTAGTGAAGGTAGGGAAATTTATTTTCCCAGCTGATTTTGTGGTCCTAGACATGGCAGAGGACCAAAATATTCCACTCATCCTTGGGAGGCCCTTCCTCAACACTGTTGATGCCCTCATCGATATCAAGAAAGGAGAGCTCACGTTGAGGGTGAACGACGAAAATATCACTTTCTCCATCTACAAGGCCATGGAGCGCCACGACTCAGATGACTGCTTTGAGGAGTGCGATATGGTTCAGGTTTTGTATACTTGTGATTCATCTATCATCTCTACTGATTCTTTAGATTATGGAGTACAAAATTCTGTTTTATTCTTGTGATGAGCTATATGATATTTGTGATGAGCTGCTAGAGTCTGTTCTAGCATTAGATGGTGCAGGTGAAAAGAGCAAGTTGGAAAGTGCAAATTTTCTGAAGCTGAGGAGTGAGCAAGAGGAAGAGGAGGCTCGCAAGACGGCCTTGCTACAAAAGGACATGAAAGAGCCTCCAATGCTGGAACTGAAACCTCTACCGGACCATCTGAGGTATGCCTACTTAGGCGAAAATAACACATATCCGGTAATATCATCTGCTACTTGATCTACTAGTCAGTTGGATAGATTACTGCGAGTTTTGAGAGACCACCAATCTGCTATTGGGTGGTCGCTATCTGACATAAAGGGTATTAGCCCTTCTATTTGCATGCACAGGATTTTACTTGAAGATGGGTACAAGCCTAAGGTGCAGCCGCAGCGAAGGTTGAACCCCATTATGCAGGAGGTGGTGCGAAAGGAGGTGTTGAAACTATTGGATGCTGGCATGATCTATGCCATCTCGGATAGTGAATGGGTGAGCCCCACTCAAGTGGTGGCCAAAAAGGGAGGTACTACCGTCATCAAGGACGAGAGTGGCCAGGAGATCGCCCACAGGCCTGTTACGGGCTGGAGGATGTGCATCGACTACAGAGCACTTAACAGTGCTACTCGTAAGGACCACTTCCCTCTCCTTTTTATTGATCAGATGCTGGATAGGTTAGCGGAGTATGATTTTTACTGTTTCTTAGATGGTTATTCTGGATATAACCAAATAGCGATAGCCCCCTAGGACCAGCATAAATCTGCTTTTACTTGCCCCTATGGTATTTTTGCATACAGACGCATGTCATTTGGTTTATGTAATGCCCCTGCTACATTCCAGAGATGCATGATATCTATATTTAGTGGGCTAGTTGAAAATATCATGGAGGTGTTTATGGATGATTTTTCTGTGTTTGGTCATTCATTTGATAACTGTTTGGAAAACCTGATCACTGTTCTGCAGCGCTGTCAAGAAACTAACCTAGTTTTGAATTGGGAAAAATGCCATTTTATGGTGCGAGAGGGCATTGTCCTCGGTCACAAAGTTTCTGCTGCAGGTTTAGAGGTAGATCGTGCCAAGATTGTGGCGATCTCAAAGCTGCCACCCCCCACCAATGAGAAGTCGAGGAGCTTTTTGGGTCATGCAGGCTTCTACCGGAGGTTTACAAGGGAGTTTTCTAAAATCTCTAAACCTCTGAGTTCTCTACTTATGAAGGATGCAAAATTCATTTTTTATGAACACTGTTTGCATGCCTTTGAGAAGCTGAAGTTGTTCCTCACAACCGCTCCAGTACTCATCTCACCAGACTGGTCAGAGCCCTTCGTCCTGATGTGCGACGCCAGCGATACTGCAGTTGGGGTCGCCTTGGGTCAGACAAGGAACAAGATCTTCAGGGTCATTCACTACGACAGCAAGATTTTGGATGAAGCCCAGGTCAATTACACTACCACTGAAAAGGAGCTTCTAGCAGTAGTCTTTGCTTTTGACAAGTTCCGGGCATATCTGGTTGGGTAAAGATGGTGGTCTATACGGATCATGCTGCGATCCGGTATCTGTTTGAGAAGAAGGAGGCCAAACCGAGATTAATCCGGTGGATTCTGCTCCTACATGAATTTGATATGGAGATTAAGGATCGGAAAGGATGTGAGAACGTGATAGCAGACCACTTGTCTAGGCTGGAGAATCCGATGGAGAGAGATGATCCTCGGATTTGGATCACTGAGGTTTTCCCTAACGAGCAGCTGCTCGTAGTTGAGGAGGGAGATCCATGGTACATGGATCTGGTAAACTATTTGGTTGCGGGCATTCTACCGCCTGATATGTCCTCACATCAGAAGAGAAAATTCTTGCACGACTGCAAGTTCTACTACTGGGATGAGCCCTTCCTCTATCGCCGTTGTGCTGATATGGTGATCCGGAGGTGCATTGGAATGCAGGAGCGAGAACAAATAATGGGGGATTGTCACTTATCCCCCTATGGAGGCCACTGTGCAGCGAACCGGACAGCTATAAAGATCCTCACATGTGGATTTTACTGGCCTACGGTTTACCGCGATTGTCAGAAGTTAGTGGCTAGCTGCGACAGATGCCAGAGGATAGGGAACATCTCAAAGAAAGACGAGATGCCTCAGAAGTACATGCTCGAGATCGAGCCCTTTGATGTATGGGGCATTGATCTCATGGGACCATTCCCTAAGTCCCATGGGTATCATTATATCTTGTTGGCGGTGGATTATGTTACCCGGTGGGTTGAGGTTATCCCCACTGCAACGAATGACTCGAAGGTGGTGCTCAAGTTCCTACAAAAGAATATCCTAACTCGTTTTGGAGCACCTCGAGCACTGTTGAGTGATGGAGGGTCACATTTTAAAAATAAATGGTTGGGGAGTCTGCTAGCAAAGTATGGAGTGCATCACAAAATTACATCCCCATACCACCCCCAGGCCAATGGACAAGCTGAGCTAGCCAACAGAGAAATCAAGCAAATCTTGGAAAAATCTGTGGTTTCCAGGAAAGATTGGGCTACTCGCTTGGATGATGCTCTATGGGCATACAGAACTGCATTCAAGACTCCAATTGGTATGTCACCATATCAGTTGGTATTTGGGAAATCATGCCACTTACCAGTGGAACTGGAACATCGAGCATACTGGGCAGTAAAGAAAATCAACTGGGATCTGAAGACTGCAACTGAGCAGAGGCGTCTGCAACTGACTAAGTTAGAGCAATTCCGCACTGAAGCATACGAGAGTTCGAGGTTGTACAAGGAGCGAGCCAAGAGATTTCATAATCAACGCATTCGCCTCCGCCACTTCACGCCAGGGGATCAGGTACTTTTATTTAATTCCCGTCTCCGTTTGTTTCCTGGAAAACTTAAGTCGAAATGGACTGGTCTATATGTGATTCAGAAAGTGAATTCAAATGGCACTGTAGGGTTGTTAGGTTCTGATAGCACACACTTCACTATCAATGGTAACCGAGTCAAAACTTATGTTCAGTATGAGTCTGTGTCATTCGTCTGTGAACTACACCTAGTTGATCCATAGGATGTACACTGCTGAGTCTAGCTACAGACGTTAAACGAAGCGCTTGTTGGGAGGCAACCCAACCTTTAATTGAGTTCTATTGCATTGTGTTCAGCATTTTGGCATCTCCTTACTACATTTTTTCCACATTATGCATTCACGTTTGGTTGTTGAGTTAATGGGTGCAGATGAGGAGTTCGAAACGCGAGGAATTGCCAGAAGAAATGAAAACGGCGACCCAATTACACTTTCGGCGATCGGCGATCATGAATCTTGGGTCGCCGAGTTCGTCGTCAAAGTTTACAGGTTCGAAGCAATTTTGGTGACCTGAAAATGATTTCGGCGATCGCTGATTTTGTTGGTTTGGTCGCCGAAATTGCATTTTTTTACTTTTGCTTCGGCACAAAATCGACGACCCATTTACATTTTCGGCGATCGCCGAAAATGTAAACGGGTCGCCGAATCTACTTTCCCAAAAAATGTTTCGAAGCAATTTCGGCGACCCAACTACAAAATCAGCGATCGCCGAACGGGTTCTGGGTTGCCAAAATTGCAAAATCAGCGAATTTTAAACTCGGAACCCCCTCATTCTCCCCAACTTTTCAACCCATTTTCTATACACACGAAACCTCATAATCCTCTCTCTAAAAATCCGACCCCCTCACTCCAAATCGCCTCAAATCCTTCCACACATTGCACTTCCATCATACTTAGAAGGTTTCTAGCCGATTACTTTTCCAAATTTCGTCCAAAAACATCAAAATTCCTAAATCCTAGGGTTTAAGTTTGTTTTTCAATTTTCACTTCAAATTCAAGGTAATCTTCTTAATCTTTATGTTTATTTCAATTTCGTACACATATTTCATCGTTTGGTTGATAATGTAGGTTGAATGTTGGATTATTTGCTTTAAACTTTCGTTTTTATCCAGTAATTCCATTTTAGATAGCATGCTTAAGCATATTTAAGGTTTTGTTGCATTGTTTTAGTAATTTTAGGGATTGAGTTTTGATTTGGGGATTTTGTATTGATGATATTGAATAATTTCTTCTAGAACTTGGATTTTTGGGAAGTTGAATTGAAAGTCATATCACTGCATTTACTCATACTTGCTTGAGTTTTGGGGGTACACTTGGGGACATTGGAATGTTGATGAATATGGAGAATGTAGGGTATCATGCATACATAGTTAGTTAGAATATGGAGATGTTGCATTACTTGTAAGTTTAGTTTATTTTACATATTTCCTTTCGTCGTTTGCTGGTTTTGATCTATGATTCTGTCATGCAGAGTTCAAATGGCACCTCGACGCCGCATTAAGTCCACCAGGCCGGAAACATACGGGATCCATCTCCAAGGGTTGGATCTTCATCACAAATTTAAAGCTTTGGTAGAGAAAGGGGTTGAAGCAACCCGATACCCAGACGTCGACACTCTTGAGGCTCTGGGGCTCTACGATAATGTCAAAGAGCTACTCTCAAACATCAGTTGGCACCCCATTCTGGAGCTCGAGGACCCAACCTACACGCATTTCACTTTGGAGATCCTCGCTACTTTTGAGCTCACTACCACGGGCCGGAACACGCCGACAGGAGCTACCTTCCGTGCCCTAAATGAGGACCGCACCCTTACCACAAAGGAGATAAACAGGGCCTTCAGGGTCCCTGACATTGGTGTGTACACCAAACCGAGAGGCTTTGATGCTAAAGTCTTCTGGCCCACCATCTGCGTCGCTGACAGCCCAGCCTGGGAATCTGGCAAGTGCAAAGCGTCTATGATTCAGAACCCTGTTTTTTGGATTATTTAGCGGATTCTGGCACACACTCTTTTTGCCAGAAAGTATAACAGCTCGATGAGGGACGTCGAGCTTATGGCGATATATTGCATGCTTCATGGGCAGGCCCTTAATTTTGCCCAGCCGGGCATCCTCTTCCAGCCGTGGCCCGATCTGTATTGGGGGGCTGTGGACCCACCTCATTCTGGCGATGGGAATCAATCCGGGGGTGCACCAGGCCGAACCATTGACAAAGCTGACAATCCAGAAGTTGGTTGCCCTCCGATTCCTCCAGACCGGTCACCCATCCTACCTCTTCTACCAGCGCACACCACCGCCCTTCCCACTGCCAAATCTCGAGCTCACTAATGTAGGGATTCGCCAATACCGCCAAAACTGGAAGCTGGATACATTGGCTCACTTAGAAGCCGTTCAGGTCGCCGCGGACGCTATGGAGAGGCAGCCTCACCTCCGTCCCATCGGAGGAGATGGGGATGACGAGGATGCTGAAGATGATGAAGATGCTGCAGATGATGAGGGTGCTGGAGATGACGAGCATGGTTCTGACCGGGGGGAGTCCGACAAGCAGCCGCGCTGCATTCTGACGGGAGGTACCTTCCGGGGGACCCAGAGGGACACCTCCACTTTCTACGAGCGTCGCACACACCGTGTGGCGTTTGAGGAGCGTTGAGCCATTTGGAGCAGCAGTGGGGAGAGTGGAACGCCTAGCTACAAGCTATTTCTGCGGCTCAGGCTACATACACCACTGAGCGCCGTTCTTTCGAGGAGGAGCACCGACGAGATTGGACAGCTTAAAGATCCTTCGAAGACCAGCAAAGAGAGCAGTGGGCGGCACAGCAGCGTCACTTTGACCAACAGCAGGAGGAGTGGGCGGCGCAGCAGCAACACTTTGAGCAGGAGCGGGAACAATGGCAACGCCAGCAAGAAGCAGAGGATCAAATGCGCCAATTCATGGCCCGTTTCCCGCAGTACTGGCCTCCACCACAGTGAGGTTTCCACACATCTCCGTGATCTTTTCCCACAAACTTATTCTATCCTGTGTATTGAATAAGTTTGGGGGGATGTGATCGGTCGATGTGTGTCTTTTCTCTTCCTATCCTCACGTATCTTTTACTGCTTAATCTGATTCTAATTGTGTTTAACTGCACTTGAACTTGATTGGCGAGTTGGAACTAGCAATTTGTATTTAATTCGTATCATTTACCTTCCTGCTATTTACTTTTGTTAATTTTTGCTGGGTCGGAATTGGGAATCTATTAATTTTTGTTGGTATCTGTAATGGGATAAAAAAATTGGTACTTGGTGGTGGATTATCTGCATTACTTATCAAGTTCATGATGACAAATCTTACTTTCTCGTGAAACTTACACTTATTATTTGCACATGAATTTATGAAGTGCCGCCAGTTGTGGAATTGATTTTGGCCTCTAGGATATGCTCATAGCCCTGTGAGAATTTTGAGCCTGTGATTGTTTGGTTTTGAGTGAATCACTGTATGTTGTACCTCTAGAACTTGCTCTGGTTTCTGTCTCAAAACTGCAATAGGGGAGGTCAAGAACTTAGAAATGATCTTAGGCCATCGTTTCATTAGCCACGTTAAACCTAAACACTATCCTGAAACATACTCCTTTGTTAGCCCAGTTGAGCCTGAATACCTTTCTTTCTTAACCCGGATGATAGGAGGTGTGGATGGAATTGTAAGGGTATCTGTTGATGTTAGGTGGTGAGATTGAAGAGTCCTGTGGTAATAAGTTGTCCAAAAACTTTGGGATGGGACAATAGAGTTGCTCTTGATATTTAAATACATAAAAAAAGAAGAAAAAAAATCATGCATATTCTGGTGTAATAAATGCACAAAGTGTGCATAATGTTATTGTTGAATTCACAAAATAAACAAAGTGTGTATAGTGTCGTTGTTGAGTCTGAATCATATTGAGTTATAGGACGTGTAGTCCTTTGTCTAAGTTGTGTATACTGTGTTGAGTCAGTCAGTTAACGAGTATGATATGTGATGAGGAGTACTTGGGTGAATGGAGTTATAAGGTTGTAATAAGTTAGTCACTTAGCCAAATTTTTCATACCTCTCATCAATGTGCCAATGTTATAACCTGAACTAAAGACCTTTTTTATCTTTGTTCTAGCATTCCCGAAAGTCAGTGGAGAGTTTAGACAATGAACAAGCCTATGGTAGGAAAGTTGTACAGTTGATAATTGAGAGTACACACTAGCCTTTCTTGCAATTCGAGTGAAAAAGTTGAGTGATACACTACTCTTATCTTGTGAGGAGCAGATTCCTAGTGGCCGAGATTGAAACTGTGATTGTTTGCACTGAATTTATGATTGTTGCAGTATTGGTGTAGGAATCACAACCCCATGTTATGTCTGAAACAATTTTTGATCGGTTAATGCACCCCTCGTGTTTATTCTTTTCTATTTAAGTTCTCTTCATTGTTCGAGGATGAACAATAGTTTAAGTTTAGCGGTTGATAAACACTCATTTTGTGCATGTTACTGATGCGAATCTGATCACTTTTGATCGTAGACTAAACCAATTTCTGAGAATTTTATATATTATTTATAGTCTTTAAAAGATTATTACGTTTGGGTTGGTTTGTGGTTGTTTATGCAGATTTCACGCACTATTGAGCCGTTTACAAGATTTGACTAAGTGTCATAGGGCCAATCGATGCTAACTTTCATCGGGGAAGTGAAGAAGTGAGAAAAGACCGAAGAAAAAGCCGAATTCCCGTTCGTAAAAAATTTGGCGACCCAATTACATCATCGGCGATCGCCGATTTCGCCTCCGAGTCGCCGATTTTGCATTTTCAGCCATTTCAATACGGCACAAATTCGGTGACCCAATTACATCTTCGGAGATCGCCGATTTTGTCTCCGGGTCGCCGATTTTGCGATTTCAGCTATTTTTCTTCGGCTCAACTTCGGTGACCCATGCGTATTTTCAGGGATCGCAAATCGCGTTTTCTGGGTCGCCAAACGGGTTATTTTGACGGATTTTTGGCCCAAATCCCATATCTTCTTAGATTAGAAAAGGATAAGTATAAATAGGAGATCCCAAGACTCAAAAATGTTCCTTTTTCCATATTTTTGAGTTCAAAGGGCCAGGGAGAGCTGAAACAACACAAGACTTGAAGAGCAAGACTGCAGATTGAAGATCAAGATTACCGGTTTTCAGTTTTCATGTTTTCTGTTTTCTTGACTCTTCACTTGATTGTTTTCATGGGATTTAGCATGATTGGCTAAATTTCTTGTGGATTCTAGGGTTTTGAAACTTGTTGGCATTCATTCCATCGTTTATATAATTTGATTTTCCTTTTCCATTGATGTTTTAATTACTGCTGGGGTTTTCTTTAATTACAAGATATTGGCCATTGATTGTAATTCGAATTGGTAATTTTTGAACCGAGAGGTCTAGATTATTGATTAAGATGCAGAGTAATTAAATTTGATAGGTCAATTGTCCGAGAGGAATTTGAACTATTAAATGGTTTTTGAAATCTAAGAATTTATCAAGAGTAAAAGTCCTTTTGCGCATCCGAGAGGAGTCACTAGGTCGTATATTTCCATGTTATGGTTGAGAGTCTGAGAGGGTCGCCTGATAACAATTATGAGATTAACTCACAACTTTGGAAATTAAATTGGAATTTGATTGTATAAATGATTGTTTGATAGTTCTTCAAGTGGATTACCCTGGGATCCTAGCTTCTCTTATTTTCTAAACCTTAAATTATTCACTTGTCTACTTTTATGATTATTGCTCAGTTTTAAATGAAACCAAACTCTTTATTCGGATCGTCTAAATAGTAATAAAATAATTGTGCTTTAGTGTTTTAGTGTATTTCGAATCTGCAATCTTCGTGTTCGATAAATTATAACTTGCCCCCTGCAGTGATCTGTACACTTGTAGTTTTAGCATGTTGTAAAATACGCTATCAACCAGCCTGAAGGAAAATGATCTATCCAAGATGACAACCAAGGAAGTCTTTGCTCAACTTCAAGCCCACGAGTGGGATATTCAAATGGCAAGCAGAAATGAAGTCGTGCGGAATGTCAGCACACAACCTGAAGAGGATGCTGCATTCTTTGTCAAGAGAGATTTCAAAAGAAGGCCTCAGAAGCCTTACAAAGCTGACAGAGCACCTAGTCAAATCTCTGCAACAAAGTTAGCACCAATGCCTTCTTATCCGAAGAAGGAGAAAGAGAGCTCAGTATCCAAGCTTAAAGAGCAAATGCGAAAGCTGACAAAACTTCTGAAAAAGGCAAAAGCCAAGTCAGAGAGTTCACAAGGAGGTGAACAAAAGTTCAGTGGGAGACCTCCTAAGGCGTGTTTTGAATTCAACTCACCCAAACACCTCAAGTACGAGTGCCCAATGGTATCAAAGGAGGAGAGAGAATGCATAAAATGATCTTCAAGAAGAAAGCCTCTAGAGCCGTCGCAAATGCCATGTTATCCAGAACTGAGGTGCCAGACATCTCAGACAATGATGATGGATACTGCACTTCAGATGATGAGGCTGAACAAGAAGCATTCTTGGTGTTGATGGCGAAGCTTGGAGAAGAGGATTCTGAAGAAGAAGGGAATGAAGTTGAGTCACAGAATTTGGTAACCACCTCTCCTGTCACATGCATTGAAGAGGACTCTGAATCTCATTTCTCAGATTCAGAGGATGTTACTCTTAAGGTTTTAAACAAAGAATTTTCAAAATTCTATAAACTGAAAAACGTTTTAGTTGGCGAGAATGACTCACTGAGAGTTCAAGTCTCAAGACTGACTGAGGAGATCCAATGATCGAGGTCAATCAATGATGAGCTAGCCAAACTTAAGGATGAGCATTCTATTTTACTTGAAATTTTCAAAAATATTTCTAAAGAAGCTGATTTTCTCTGTATACTCAAGTTCCAGTAAAGTAGTTGAGGCCTTGAGTAGCCAAAGAGAACCCTAATACAAATTCGGCTTAGGTTTTAATTAAGACATTACGAGCAATCATGCATGAACTTCTCAAACTAGAAAGTCAAGTGATCACCATTTTAAAAATGATTCTAGTTTAGAAGTTAAGGTGTTAGGCAAAGGAGTAGTCAGTACTAACAAGGACTCCAGAGTTGTCAATCAGAGCAAAAGGAAGAAGTCAGTTTCCAAACGGAGTTTCAACCCGAAGCTTAAATACAATTTGGCCTCAAAACTAAATAAACCTGAGATGAAGCCTAATGTGCCTAAGAAGTGGGTGAAGCAAAATGTTCCAAATGTGAGGAAACCCACTGCAACAGCTAAAACTGACCTTCGCAAGAAGTCAATATCGTTTCCAAATTCTAGAAATCTGAGGTTCTTTGCTCATAATCCTCGTGAGAAAAGGACTTATCTGGGTAGGAGGGACACCTACACGAGGTCTGAGCCCAATCATTTTTCTAATTCAAGGGCTAGGAAGACTAATAATCCTGGACTTGGTTTCCGAGAACCAAACAGAAACTTAGTTCAAGAAACTTAGTTTCTAGGAAGTCAGCTCCAGGAAACTTGGTTTCGAGAAACTTAGTTTCTCGTAAGGTTTCACACACACACCTCATTCCTTCTCATATTCATTCTAATAACATTCATTATTATAGAAGGAAGAGAAAGGCAGAGAAGGTTGCAATACCTAAGCTAAAGGTGAAGCAAGTTTGGATTCCTAAGGGATGGATTCCAAAGACTAGCCCGACAAGACCTGCAAAAGCTCGGGCACCTAAAGTCTAACCTTCTTTGTTTTGCAGGTATAGGGTCACCAAAGTCAGCTTAAGAAAAAGAAGGGAGCTTGGATTCTGGATAGTGGGTGCTTTACCCACATGACTGGAGAGAAGGAATTACTCTCAAACTTGAAGATGGCAAGAGGACCCCCAGTTATTTTTGGAGACGACTCCAAAGGGAGATTAATAGACAAAGGATGCTTGGAATACAATGGGATCACCATCAACAATGTATCCTTAGTCACCAACCTCAACTACAACTTGCTTAGTACAGTCAGCTTATCCATTCTGGATATGAGGTGATATTTGCCGAAGATGATTGCTTGATCAAGAATAAAAAATCCAAAGAGAACGTGCTGAAGGGAATGAAGAAAGGAAGTCTCTACATTGTGGATTGTGAGAGCGGACAGCCTGACACATGCCTTGTCGCAACAAGCTCATCCCAGGAAGGAGTCAATTGGCTTTGGCATAAGAGACTTAGCCACCTGAATTTCCAACCCATCACGCACCTTGCAAAACAAAAGCTTGTGGAAAGACTTCCACAAATAGGTTTTAAGAAGGATGGAGTCTGTCATGCCTGTAAGATGGGGAAACAAACCAAAACTTCATTCAAAAACCGCCCCATCATAGCAAGTACAAACCGAATCTTGGAGCTATTACACATGGATCTATTTGGACCGGTCAAGCCACCCACCATTGGAGGAAAGAGGTTCACACTCGTTGTAGTTGATGACTACCTGAGATATACATGGGTGAGGTTATTGAAGACCAGGGATGAAGTCAAGCTTCAGCTGCCAAAACTCATCCTTCAAGTGCAGAACAACAAAGAAGTCACCGTGAAGAGGATCCGCTCTGACAATGGGACTGAGTTTTGCAATGGTCCGCTTATAGATTTCTGTGCTGACTCTGGAATCGCTCATGAGAAGTCAGCTCCGAGGACTCCTCAACAAAATGGTCTCACTTAAAGGAGGAATCGCACACTCAAGGAAGCAGTAAGGAACATGCTTGCAGAAGCAAGCTTGAGCGAAGGCTATCGGGGAGAAGCCTTGATGACAACGTGCTATACTCAGAACATAAGTGCTATCAACAGTTGTCATCACAAAACCCCGTACGAGGTCTACAATGGTCGTTAGCCTTCTATAGCTCATCTACATGCTTTCGGTTCTCCATGTTACAACCATAATAACGGAAAGTCCAAGTTAAATACCTTTAGTCCGAAGGCGGATGAAGGTGTGTTCTTTGGTTATGGACACCCTTCATATAAGGGATATATGGTACTTAAAAAGACTACGGGACTTGTGGAAGTAACATGTTGTGTTGTATTTGATGAGTCTATTCTAGTGTGCAGGATATGAACGATCAATCGAGTGTTTCGGAGGACCAGACCGGTGATGAAATTGCCCTTGTTGAGGCCATAGATTCACTAACTTTAAATGCAAGTATCAATCAAGGGTAACTTCAGGTGTACAAGATGAAACTCAGTCTGGCGGCCAAGCTGAAACTGAGTTGCAAGCCCATGCTGACTTTCCTGAAGAAGGAGATGTTCATCCTGAAGATGCCCAACCTAAAGAACTGAATCCAGAAGACCAAGGGCTAGAAATGGTAGAAGTCATCACTGGAGAAGGTGCTCAAAATCCAGAAGTTGAAGATCAAGTTCCTGTTCCAGAAGACAATCTAGCCACGGTGGAATCAACTGTAACCTCAGTTCCGGTATCTGAAATCGATGGAACTGACATTCCTGGAGCATTCATTCAACCTATTTAATTCACTCAGCTCTAGAGGCCTAAATCGTTGAGACACCATCCAGAAGAATCCGTGCTTGATAACATTGCCAACTGTCAAGCCCCAGTCTCCGCGAGAGGAGTCGGTCCACTGAGGCGAGACTAATGAAATATTAACTGAATATCAAATAAGTTAACAACATAGAACATGGATCAATATCAACAAAGCCTGGTATTAACTAGAATCAGATTAACGAGAAAGAATAATATATACCAGACTAAACTATACATTCAACGGATTAAAAGAGTATTGTCTATTCAAAAGAGTATTCCTTTCAGATATGAACGAAAGCATACACAATACTCCTGTCATAATTTACAACATGTACATAGAGACCGGTAACAGAGTGCGCAAAAGGATCATAACAGAGAACATATATGAAGATATGTAATCTGGATTATAATATATTATTTACAAACAAAGGTTTAGCTCAGCTCAACTGCCACCATCTTCGCTCTGCTCAAACTGCATGTTTAAAAATACACACATGGCTGAGTATATTGTACCCAGTGGACACATTGCCAAATCATACATATATAAGCCTGACATGCCAACTCACACAGCAACAGATGAGCTTTTACTTTAAAATGAACTCATGTGTTACAAAACATTTAATCATAACTGCGCAATTTAACTCAACACATACATTCACTATCTGTTTAAAGGGTCTGATCAGGAAGCAGGCCTACTTCCATGACCACGGTGTCCAACCTATTTGGTAAGACCTTTCTCTCACCATGTCTGGCACCAAGTGCACTAATCTCGGCTCCTGTAGAGTCATCGAGATTCGATCGTTCCTATTACCTTGACATTTGAAATGTTTAAGGCTCTGGCCACATTCCCCGGCTCAGATTTCTACATACTCTCTGACCGCCTTTTTGGTTCAGAGGATAGATAGGAAATGCAAAAATATCTTGGCATGCTCAATTATTTGAAAATAAAACACATTTTCATTTCATAA
>JAPKLW010003542.1:0-39636 GCA_026898455.1 Plectranthus barbatus
CGATATACAGAAATATATGAACATCTCTTCGTTCATCAAAGTTTTCAAGCCCCACGATAACAAGATTCTGCATCCGCCACTGCTTAGAGTTATACTAATCTGGTTATTGACCCCTCGAAACTTCCCAACTATTTCTCTCTCTAGTTGCAGAAAATGCTACAGAAATAATACTCCCTCCGTTCCATTAGTGTAGTCTCATTTCTTTTCGGCACGGGAATAAAGGGTTGTGAGTGTAGTGGAATTAATATTTTAGTGGTGAGTGTGAAAAAGTTTGTCATTTTAGGAAAATGGGACTATTTTATGGGACAAACAAAAATGGGAAATGCAATTACTCCTGCGGGACGGAGGGAGTAATAAAAATTATTAAAATTAAAGGAATTGCTAACTGCTCCTTCCAAACACAAGCGCCTTGACATTTGCAGATTCCACTACTGGAACAGCAAAACGCGCCGCAATCTTCCAGCATACTAAAATTGCCATCATTACATTTGGGACAAAAAAAATTTAATACGACACGAACTCGCACGATAATAATGAGCACGAACACAAGACGAACATGTTAAGCTCAAACACGAACACAATACGAATCATTAAGCTCAAACATGATAAGACACAACACGATAATGACCCTACACACCCAAATTGTTAGTCCTATTTAACAGTTAAGAGGAAACTGCTAATTCTACTACTACTGCCTATTCAAGTTTCTTGCAGATATAATGAAGTCGCATCACACTCTTCCTCCAATTATTGCACTAACTTCTTGTCTAAATTGACTTACAAATTGAGAATCCATATACGGATGCTCCCTCTCTCTCTCTCATATATGTTCATTGAAAGAAAAGTGCTTTATAGCTAAACTAGGAAATTCTGTCATTGTTTTCCCAGAACAAAATCAACACCCCATTTTCAAATACAATGCATAATTAATTAATTACATAATAATATGACGATAAGTTATACCCCTCCGTCCCATTTGAATTGACTCACTTACCAAATCGAGCATTCCAATCGAATTGCTTATATCTAAAAATAACAATTTTTTAAAACTCAACAATAAAATATTAATCTCACTTACACTTACAGTCCTTAATTTCCGCGTCGAAAGGAAAATGCCAAACTTAACCGGGACGGAGGGAGTATCATTCTTTGAATTTACAGTAACTTTGCATTTTTGACAACCTCACTTGGTGAAAAGCTTCATCTCTCCTTTTCATTCTTCTTTTTCTTATCTTCAATTTTCATGCTCACCTTTTTAACAGCAGCTGCTTCATAAGATAGTCTGCGCCCTTTTCTGGCAGCTTTTGCATTAGGAGAAATCAATTTCACCTTTTCTGCTGCCTTGTGTGTAGGAGGGGTTGCATTTATCACTGGCTTGTTTGGTTGGAGGGTCTGTGAGATCTTCAGGCTATCGAGCGCGGCCGAGCAGCAACCCAGCGGTCCATCCAGCCCCATCCCCAGTTTGCCTTGCTAAGTTCATGATTGCCAGACCCAAAACTCGGAGTCGAGTTGGCCCTCCACTGCACCACATCTGACTCGTTACGTTTGTTGATCTCACGAACGAAGAAGTAAATACACGATGTTTTCGACAAACCTGATGAGTGAAAGCATATGCCATGGCTCGCTCCCTCCTCACTGCTGCTTCTTCTCTGTGATGTATTCTTGCAAGAGCTTCATTCATTGTTTCAGAGCCACCATTCCACTCCACCTGTCCATCACATTTCATTCATGGAAGAAAATGTGAAATTCGTGTCGATTTTCGAGGCCTTTGCAGCGAAATGAGAAGTCAAGCAATGTTACCTCAAGGCCATGAATCTTTGCCTCTAGCTTCAACTGATTCTCCAGCTTCTTCTGCCTGAGCCGGCCTTCCGTAACCATGTGAGCTCGACGTGTTCTAATCTGAGCCTGAGTCTTGGTCCATGAATGCAGGCGACTCAACGTAGTTGAGGCTTGGTTTTTAACAGAATCGCGATCCACCAGATTATGTAACCTCGCCAATCCTCTGATTCGACAAAAACTTCTCCTTGCCTAAAGAGCAGTGTTAGAACACAAATTTATCCATCCATGCAGTAAATGGAAGGGAATAAAATATACAGCATGAGCACGATACGAGGTTTGAATCTTCGTAGCAGCAGCATCTTCCATGGAGAGAGAGCGAGTGCGCTGATTGTCAGCAGAAGCGCCATTGGCTACCATTGGACCCTTTTCGACCAAGCAGAGCTCCTCTTTACAGACATTTATGGTTTGAGGAGCTGAATATCTCTGTGCAAAATTACGGAAACTGTAAGCGAGACTACATGTGACCTGATAAACATTTAACCAAAAAACAAATGAAATCAAAGATTCGGATTAGAGATTCAAACCTTCAGCTTCTGTGATTCCTCTCCCTTCACTTTCTTTTTGCTGATCATATTCTTGAACCATACTCCTGAACCCATATCAAAAGCTCAAGACTGGTAACTGATTAATCCTACAGCAATATCGATCACATCAATCGCGATATATGAAACATCAATATCATAAGCATTTCAGTTATATGATGAACTAACTGCTCATAGATGAAAGGCAAAAGATATGTGAGAGTTCATAGTATTTCTTTGCATATAGGCGCCTAAAACTGCGTTGCAATCGAATTCAGAATCAAGAAATCCGATATTACATGCTCTATCTTCAGTTAATCATCAACAAGCCGAACAGAGCTCACTGAACCGCGCATGGAAGCCTATCCGGGGAACGAAAATAGGCTACTAGTCTGATCAAAACTCTGAATTATGGGGCAATAGAAAACATATCATGTTTTCAAACTAATGAAAGTGGGATTTCATAGATCCATTGGTAAAGGAACAAGATGAGTCTCAGATATTGATAAATCAGCATTTATACAGAGATGAGCAAGATATGATATAATGAAGCCAGTAACAATCTAAAAGCCAGTTTTCTATAAGAAAGCAAATGCAAAATAAGTAAAATGATTCGGATCCCATCAAGAATCACATAAAGCCACCAGTTTCTTTCAATTTCAGTTGAAAAGCACAAAAAAAGAAAAAGATATGCACATTTTTCTTACTTGAAGCATCACAGACACAACCAGAAAAGTATTGAATCGCACAATCAAGAAACTAAACAAAGTGGGAAAATTCATCCAAGAAAGAAAGTAAAAATGGGAATTCAAGAATCTGACATACCAAAGAAGTGGCCTCAAACAGTAAAAGACTCCTTTTCAGCAAAAGGGTTTCTCCCAGAAGTGGCAAAAACCCAAGAAAAATAGAAGCAGAAGTAGTGATGGAGAATATTGGGGTGGGATAGGGATACACAAGTATGTATGAGTGAAACAGAAGAAATACAGAGGAATATATGGAACAGACTTGAAGTAGAAGGTAGAGAGGGAAAGAGAAAGCCTCCCAAAAATCGTCCCTTTGCCGATATTTGCCATGGCCCAGCTGTTGCTGACCTCAAAACAAGACTCGAACAATCAATCAACCTAAAAACGTATCAAGAAATAAGAAATTAAGTTCTGTCGCTTCAGATTCCCAATTATTTGAGAAAAAATAATCAAAGGGGCTTCGCCGACAACTCCAAAATTAAAAAAAAAAAAAAAAATTGCATAAAAACCGCAGTTATATCCAAATAAATTTACAGCCATAGCGACAGCTGAACCAACCCTGCTGACCCTTTCAATCATTAATGTTGATGACTCCTGTCATTGTCAAAATAATTTGTTGGTCATAAACAAAATTATATTTTAACTTTTCAATTAAGAAAAGTGCATCAGCGTTGATTTCCAAATCCAAATATGAATATTCAATCAGAAATATCATACTCTCTCCGTCCCACCTCAATTATCCCGCTTTTCTTTTTCGTCTGTCCCACCTCAATTGTCTCATTACTTAAAAAGACAATTTTTTCACACTCAACAATAAAATATTAGTTCCACTCAACTTACTTTACATTCGCACTCCTTGGTTATTGTGCCCGGTCAACCCGGGACAATTCAGCCGGGACGGAGGGAGTATAATTTATGGGACTCCTATGACTTACACACATCATCATAAAAAGAAATCCTTAAATTAGTCTAATATCAGATTTTGAAACATAGAATTAAAACGTTGCCATTTCAAACAAACTAAATAATTATCAGCATCTTTGTTTGGTGCATGGCCAAGCAATGATTGATTGGTGAGATGGGCCAACTTTATAATCAAATAAAAACTTTTGTAAAAGGTTGTATGAATGAAGAAATGGCGATGGAAGAAGACTGTTATTCATTCGTCTTAGCTCAAAAAGTGCAGCGAATACAGATACATATTCACGTACAAGCAGGAAAGCATGAATCATCACGTGAGTCTTAACTAACTAAAACTCAAAAAATAGGAAAAGCGTATACACGCTTATTACATAAGATAACCAAGAGAAAGAGAAATAAGCAGCGAGCTTCGTTCCATGCGTCCCATGCACACATACTGCTTCATGAACCAGACCGAGTGATAGCAGCCGTCAACACCCCCCTCAAGATGGAGGCGGTGAAGATCCACCACTCCTATCTTGCACAGCAACTTACGAAAACGAGGGCCAGAGAGTAACTTAGTAAAAAGATCAGCTAGTTGCAGCTCACTACGAACATGTGATAGACAAAGAAATCTATCTTTGTAGAGATTTCGGACATGGTGGCAATCCAACTCGATGTGCTTAGTGCGCTCATGAAACACGTGATTTTTGGTAATCTGTAGAGCAGCTGCATTATCACAATAGATGGGAAAAGGTAACTGGTAAGGAACCTGAAGATCTTGAAGCAAGTCCATCATTAAAGGAACATTTAGGAATACGGCATAGATGCGCATATTTGACCAACAAACACATACTTCACAATCAAATAGATAGTCAAGAATGGTAAGGTATAATAGGCATGCTTAGAAATAGAATGAAACATGAAATCAATAAGCATGCTTGAAGAAAGAAGACTTCCAAGAACTTTAGGAATAATCAAAGGCATAATTCAACTAAGGCATGTTGCCACAAGGAATAGCATGTTTATGGTAAAGGAGACAAGGAATGTAGAACAAATAAACATGCCATAATTTGCTACAGAATAACATGATTCTTTCAAGTTTAGAAGGAATGAACAAAATAATAGAAGCATCATGAAGGACTTTCAAACAACAACATTGAAACTAATCGCATGCTCTATGGAAAGAGACTAATCAATAATTTACAAAAATCAAGGACAATTTAAGCATGCTTGTTGAAAGGGAAACAAATCGGCAACCAAAGAGGCTATTAAGGACATGTTACAATTAAGCATGCTAGAACAAGGGAAATCAAAGAAAATCTCAAAGAAAACCAAGGAAACAAGGTACAAGTAGGCATGCTTGATTCGAAAGAAACATATTAGCAATCAAGAGAACGGATGAGAACAAGGTGCAATTATACATGCATGAAGAAAGGGAATATTCGACAATAAGGAGGTAGTAAAGTGCATGCTTGATTCCAAACGAAGTAAATGGGAGTAAGTTCAACTTAGCATGCTCGATAAATGAATATAATTCAACAACCAATGAGGGGAATAAGGAAATGCAACTATGCATGCTCGATTAGGAAAGAACATGCCAACGATTTACTAAAATGATATGCTTCTTTCGAATTAGAGGAAACATATGAAATAATCGAAGCATTATGAAGGATTTCAACGACAAGGTTAGAACAAATAGCATGCTTTCTTGGAAAAACAAAGAAACAACCAAATGAATAATTAAGAATTAACACTATTGAGCATGCTTGAACAAAGAAGGCATATTAACATCCTAAGGAACGATTGGGGATAGAAAATAACTAGGAATGCTCAATTAGAAGAAGTCAAGTCAAGAAACGATCACCAAATACAATTAAGCATGCTTGGAAAAAGGAACAAGAACAAACATGTTCATATTCAAGGGAACAAGGAAGGTAAGTGAGAGATAAACATGATTGAATCAAAGGAAACAAATTAAAATCAAGGAAGCGAATGAGAACAAGGTGTAATCACTCATAGTTAAAGATATGATAATATTTGACAATCAAGAAGGTAACAAAGGCAAAAATCACAACGATGCATGCTTAGTTCAATCAATTATTCCAAGTAAGAAGCAAAGTCAAAGAAACATGGAATAGCAAGTAAGCATGCAAATAATTTGGAGACCTCGATTACAATGAGGTTCCAGTATCGAGCACAATAAAACTTATGCTCTGTTACCACCTTCTGTCGCGCCCCCAAACTGAGCCTATACGATAGTCCACGTGCGAACAATGCACGCTAAGTGTTTTAGTGGTTTAAAATAATTTTCGACACTTATTTAAAGAGTAGCGGAAGCAAATAAAGATTTCAAAAATGGTCTTGCTTTGATTTCAAAAGATAGGAGTTTGAATCTCAATTGATAATCAAGAATTTAAGTGTAGTGAAAGCAAATAAATATTTCCAAAGGACTTAATTATATTTTTGAAAGGCAAGCGTTTAAGTCCAAATGATAATCAAGAAAAATAAGCATAGCGAAAGCAAATGATGTATTCACAAGCAAGCGTGGAAAAATGAATAATAACATTTGAATTCAAAGAATAACCACCACGCGGGTCTTGCGCCAAGTACGACTTGGAACAAATAAATAACCACGAACAACAAATAGGTATTATGTATGAAGACATAGCTCTTTGAGCCTCGATACCAAATGACAAATTTGATCAATTAAATTAGAAAGGAGATGCCATGTGAATTCGAATTAAATCATGTCAAGAGTTCAACTAGATCATGCTATTTAGAATCGAATAAATCTAAATAAATTAGAGGGGCTCACAAAGAGATTACAAATCAAGCTTAATAACCATTCAAATCCAAGTGGCTTAAAGAAATACCATATTTGGCCTTACAAACATTTGACTCCAAAGATGGTTTGTGAATAACATAGAATAGACTTACAAAACATTTTACTCCAAGTAATGCAAATATGTTAGGAACCGAGACTCCGACATTAGTATGATATTGTCCGCTTTGGGCCGAGCACAAGCCCGCACGGATTTATTTTTGGGCATCTCCCAAAAGGCCTCATACTAATGGAGTTAATTGTGGACTCTTATACAAGGAATTCTTTCCTTGTATAACCGATGTGGGACAGCTGGTTTGCTACCCAACAATCCTCCCCTCAAACCAATGACCCACATATCCGTGGCCTCCCCTCGAGTTAATAGATCCATCACTTCATCATCTTGTACCGCCGTCAACCCACGGGACCCGCCGTCTGACCACCTGTCAGGAAGCTTTCGACACAAGGCACTCATGGACGATCTCCACTCGGCAATTGAGGGCTCCCACATGCACCATAAGTCCACCACAAACTCGGTCTCCTCCGCAGCCCGAAACTGGGCTCTGATACCACTGTTAGGAACCGAGACTCCGACATTAGTATGATATTGTCCGCTTTGGGCCGAGCACAAGCCCGCACGGATTTGTTTTTGGGCATCTCCCAAAAGGCCTCTTACTAATGGAGTTAATTGTGGACTCTTATACAAGGAATTCTTTCCTTGTATAACCGATGTGGGACAGCTGGTTTGCTACCCAACAAAATAGACATGTCAAATGACAAGGATAATAATAGATGTTTTTAAGGAAGAGCCCAAAAGATTACATTTAACATGAGGTTCATAATCGAACCACCTTCTTAGCTTTCCACCACAACGCCGCCGCCACTGTCATCACCTTGTACCTACACGTAGGAAAAACATGCATAGGGGCTGAATACTCCGCGTACCCAGTGATCACGGTGTCCTAAAAACAAAATACATATATATGATGTAGTCACCGTAATGCACAAGCATAACACAAGGGTTTTGTTGAAAAATAACTCATGCATGCTCAAAATAATTTTAAATACTCACATGGATCCATGAACACTCAATCTGTGGTGCATTTCACGATCAACGATCATATAATTCACATAAATCGCGTGAGACACGCATGATGCTTTCAACTCCTCCCTCCTCCTTATTTCTCCCATTTCTCCCGACAAGAGGGTGATCGTATCCCTCCTCCTTATCTCTCCCAAATGCTCGTGACAATTAATAATTATAAGCACCAAAACAATTTAACGGTGATACATCGCTTTTCAAAACAAAAATCATTTAATTTCAATTTTGGAAATCATTTTGGAAAGCAAATCAAACGAAGATAGGATAAAGTAATGCCCACCTTAATTATGAGGTGAAGGTTTACTTGGTGCCACTAGTTGAAGCTTCCTTTTGACAATCACCAACACCTAGATTGTTTAGCATTTGATTACTAGGTGTGTTCATGTAGTTTCATAACTAGCTATTTCAATAAACAAGCATGATATTTATTTTAATATGCTTCATGTGACACTTCATTCTAAGTCTACAATATTGTCATTTAATTTGATTTATCACTAAGTGCATGCTTGCATAATCATTGTCTACTTATCATGCTCAACAATTTAAGTATTTTTAGCTATTACACATAATTCATTAGCATCTTTTGATCAAGTATGCTCATATATTTATTTATAACCTTTACCTAGTGATTCAAATAGTTTAATTTAAAATCATGTTAATATCCTAGTTCTAAATGTAAATGAGTGATCAATTAATGATGCAATATGTTTTAAAAATATTCTTAATTTAAGAAAATATGTTTATTAGTTTTAGAAAAATATATGAATGCAAGCAAATGACTATATGTTATTTAACTTAGTAAAATTTTTCTAGTCATGCATCTAAATGTGACCCTGTTTTCAAAGTGATGCCGATTAAAATTTACAGTGAATATGAGTATGACATTTTATATGCAAAAACTAGACTGTAATATAAATATGCTCCAATTGACGGTTTGTGAAAATCATTTTTTGTTTGGAAGTTACGGGTTGGGGGAGAATGCATTTCCTGAAAGTTTTGGCTACGGGCTAAAACAGGGGTGCAGTCTTTAAAATTTAATTGTGACCAAAATACTTGTGATATTTACTTGATATTTAATATGCAGACTTTATAATGTGTTAAAAATATAAATATAAAATTTTAGAATTTTATAAGGTGCCTAAGTGCAGTTTCAAAATCTGTTTTTGACATGCGATACAGAATGACATATTTATTTGCAGAGAGCATAACTTTCAAACCATATTATATTTTGACATGAAACCAAATCAAAAATATTTCTAACACATTCAAGTATAACATATTTAAATTTCAGACCCATTGAGTTCCATTTGACCCGATTGACACAACAAATCAGAGATCTCATTTTACAGACTTCATCTCATCATGCTCATTTCACTTTAACATGTATAAATTCGTGGCTAACCCACTTTCATCAACATGTATGCTCAATTTCAGACATCACACATCTCACATAATATTCATAAATCATAGATCTCATGGTATATCATGTATTCAAGCAATATATCAACAATAAGCATCAAAATATTCAAGATTGGTCATTAAACATGCTTATCTTCAACCCTAGTTCATCATGTGTGTTGGCCCAAAGATCATCAAAAAACTGCAAGAAAAATGCACAAAGGAATAAGAAGAACTTAGAGAGAAGAAACAAACACCAAATGTTTTTCTCTTATGGGATGATTAATGAATGCAAATACACTCCCTATTTATAGGCAAAGAAGGGAATAACTTTTGACTAAAAAAATGCCAAAAGAATAAAAATATGTGGTTCCCATTTGGAATATCCACCAACTAATCCACCAATAAATAAATAATGTGTGGATCCCATTTTGATTGGGATATTCTCCAACAAATCTCCCCCTCCTGATCAAATGGAAGGATCCACCATTCCAGCCTCTGAGCATTGAGTACTAATCCGAGTGTGGGTCGAGATCACGGACACTGAGCAGGTGTCGCATAGTTGCCAACCTTGCAGCTGGTAAAGCTTTCGTGAGTGCATCAGTTTTTTGTTCATCAGATGGAACAAACTCCACCTCAATCTGACCTCCTTCGACACACTCTCGAATGAAGTGATACTTTGTGTCGATGTGCTTGCTTCGACCATGGAAGACTGGATTCTTCATGAGCGCAAGTGCAGATTTATTGTCGACGAAGAGCTTCACTGTCTTCGGTTTCGAACCACTTAGTTCGAACAACAATGCTTTCAGCCAAAGTGCTTGACATGCTGCCGCCGCTGCTGCCATGAACTCTGCTTTGCACGAGGAAAGGGCCACTGTTTTCTGTTTCTGTGAGTTCCACGAAACAAGTGAATCATTGATGTAGAACACCATTCCCCCTGTGCTCTTTCGATCATCCAAGTCTCCTGCAAGATCACTGTCAGAGTAACCCACTATTTCTTCATCTCCACTTCCTCTTCGAAACACTAAGCCGAGCTGCATAGTGCCTCGAAGGTACCGAAGCACTTGCTTTATTGCCTTCTGGTGCATTTCAGTTGGCCTCTCCATGAATCTGCTGACAACTCTAACAACATAAGAAAGATCTGGCCTTGTATGAAGGAGATAACGTAGACAACCGATCACTCTTCGATATTCAGTATCATCAATCAGCTGTCCTTCGGGATCTTTATGGAGTTGAGCCCTCGGCTCCATTGGTATCTTTGTTGAATTGCAATCAAGCATCCCAAACTGGGATAACACCTTCTTTGCATATGCTGCTTGCTTGATCGAGATACCTCCCTCGAATTGAGATACTTTGATTCCGAGGTAATATGAGAGTAATCCGAGATCACTCATCTCGAACTCTCCCATCATTTGCTTCTTGAAGACTCTGACTGCCTTTGGATCTTCACCTGTCACTATCAAATCATCTACATAAACACCAACAATAATTCTGGTGTTAGTATTACCCCTCGTGTACACAGCTTGTTCCTGTGAACACCTCACAAAGCCCATCTGCTTCAGACTTTTGTCCAACTTCAAATTCCAAGCTCGAGGTGCTTGATGAAGGCCGTATAGTGCCTTCTTCAACTTTAACACCATGTGTTCCTTCCCTGTGACTTTAAACCCTTCTGGTTGAGTTATGTACACCTCCTCCTCGAGCTCCCCATTCAGAAAGGTTGACTTGACATCGAGATGATGTACTTGCCATCCTCGTTTTGCTGCCAAAGCAAGGATGACTCGAATAGTGTCCATTCGAGCGACTGGTGCGAATACTTCATCGAAGTCAATTCCCTGTCGCTGCACATATCCCTTTGCCACCAATCGAGCTTTGTGTTGGATCACTTCTCCTTCTGAGTTTTTTCTTGAGCTTGAAGACCCATTTGAGCCCTATCGCCTTGTGTCCGACCGGCAATGGGACGAGAGACCACGTCCCATTCTTCTCAATGGCTTGGATTTCTTTAGCCATAGCCTCCTCCCATTCTGGTTGTCTGGCCGCTTCATTGTAGCAAGACGGCTTCTCCGTCTCTGCCAACATCACTTCTTCGAAATCAAGCATTACTCGAGGTGCTTCTGCCATTATTTCAGTCATGTCCCTATATCGAACTTGTCTATCGTCACTCTGAAAATGTCCACCTGACCATGGAGTGGGTAGATCATCGCCTTGATCTACTGTTTCAGCAACTGGCTCGAACTGTGGAGTATTCGAGACAGTCTGCTCGAGCAGCTCCTTAGTACTCTGCTCCACTGTTGAGCTACTTTCAAATGGGGTCGTTTGAACACCAACTTGCTCGTGATTGACCTCCTCAAAAACTTTATAGGTGTGGTTATTCACGTCACTTGACCAATCCCAGGCTTCACCTTCTTCGAACACAACATCACGGCTCACATGTATTCTGCCGAGATGTGGTTCGAGCAACCTGTGCGCCTTGCTCCCTTCTTCGACACCTAAGTACACAAATGACTGGCTCCGATCGTCGAGCTTCTTCAGATGGGGATTGGTCACCTTAGCATGTGCAGTACACCCAAACACACGAAGATGTGCAATCCAGTCCATATTTCGAATGGCGTCTTCTCTCGAGCAATTTTTGTCGGTAGTCGGTTGAGTAGATAGACTGCATGACGAACAGCCTCCCCCCAATACTTGCTCGGGACAGCCATGCTCTTGAGTAATGACCGAGCCATAGCCATCACTGTACGGTTTCGCCTTTCCACCACACCATTCTGTTGAGGAGAATATGGTACGGTGAAATGTCGTTCAATCCCAGCCTGTTCACACAACTCTGAGAACTCTTTTGAGAAGAACTCTCCTCCTCGATCTGATCGAAGGACTTTGATTCGAAGACCGGTCACATTCTCGACCAACTGCTTCGTCTTCTTAAATGAAGAGCATGCCTCATCCTTTGATTTTATCACATGCAGCCACATCCAACGGGAGTAATCATCAACAATAAGCATGAAATAGCGATTACCTCCTGGAGTTGTTGGTGTGATCGGTCCACATAGGTCGATGTGCAGGAGTTCGAGTGGCTTCTTTGCTCGAAACTTTGTTTCCGTAGGAAATGGTTGTCTTGTCTGCTTTTTCACCAAACATGTTCGACAAAGCTGCTCCGGAGGTGTTATTGGCGGTACTCCTACTGCCATTCCTTTATTAACGAGGGATTTCAGAGCTTGAAAATTGACATGCCCTAGACGAGTATGCCATAGCCAAGTTGGATGTTCAAGATTAGCCAAGAGACTAACTGGACTCGCTACTTGGAGCTCTATTTGGTATAACCGATTCTGTGAACGTCTCACCTTTATGATAAGACACGAAGGACTCTTGGCGTAAACTTCGAGCTCCTCTCCATCCATTACAACCCGGTGTCCTGTCTCAGTTAGTTGTCCGAGGCTTACCATGTTACTCTTCAGTCGAGGAATGTAATAAACTTTCTCGAGAAACCACTGATCACCATTTCTGCACTGGAAAAGGATAGAACCTTTTCCTCGTATCTCCACTACTGAGTCATCACCGAATCTTACTTTTCCGGTGACTGTCTTGTCAAGTTCGAAGAACTTCTCTCTGTCTCCTGTCATATGATTACTAGCACCATTGTCTAGAAACCAAATATCTTTCAGTTCTTTGAGAGATTTAGTTTCTCGGTTTTCTAGAGGCTCTTTTTCGTTGAGCATGACAATCTCCTCCGGTGGGGTCTCCTCCGAGATTGCCATAAGTAAGGCTGGCTCAAAGTTATCGGCATGGGCGAGGTGTGCTGCCTCATTCTTCTTTGCTGCTCGACATTGTGTCGAGTAGTGTCCCATCTCGTTGCAGTTGTAACAACGGATGTGACTCTTATCTCGAGCAGCTCCTCGTCCGCCCGAACCACTTTCTCTTCGAGGTGCTCCTCGGCCACCTCTCCCCCGTCCTCTGCCTAGAGATTTATCACCACGTCCACGGTTCCCATTTTCTGTGAGAAACCTCTTTGGCAGGGAAGATGATGACTCCTTGCCGTCTTTTTTGAATCGGGCCTCCCACTCCGCCTGAGTGAGGAGTACATGTTTGTCTTTCCGTCCTGCGCCCGGACTCTTCTTCCGCGTGCGCTCCTCGAAAGCTTTAAGCCTTCCAACAGCCTCCTCGAAAGTGAGTGTTTCGAGATTATAGAACTGTTCGATGCCGGCTACCACACTGATGAACCTTTCTGGCACTGTATCAAACAACTTCTTTACCAATGTGGAGTCAGTGAGAGTTCCACCAAGACTTGTGTAATTTACAGACATGGCAGTGAGACGATTGGCATAATGATCGAGGGTCTCACTGTCACTTATTTGCATCACATCGAACTCGCTCTTAAGCGTCTACAATCTTGCATTTTTTACCCGATCTGCCCCGACGAACCTCGTCTTTAAGCAATCCCACACTTCCTTTGCTGTTTTCTTACTGGCAACTTGCAAGAGAAGGTCCTCCGGGAGTGCTTGAAAGAGGTGCGACCTCGCCTTCTTGTCGAGTCGGGCGTCCACTTGTGCGCCTTCTACTGGCTCGACTGCTTCCCATACTCCTTGATCCTCCATCATTGCCTGCACACGAATCACCCAACTGGTGTAGTTCGTATGTGTCAACTGCGGGTAGTGAAACGAGCTGCTCACTTGTTGTGCCCGCGAGGTTTCTGCTGCTGTTACCAAAGCCATATTATCCCACCGTATGATTTTAGGCATAAATCGATGCTCTAGTACTGCCAAAAAAATTTGATGAACAATGTGTGATCTGCTGACACTATTCCGGTGCGAATAGTACCTAGCGAACTCTCAAAGGATGAAAATTAGTCTAACTTATTTTCTGATGTGTAGGATCCACTTTAGTGGCAAACACAGAGCATACGATAAGCAGATAATAATCACCCTAATTTGGCTCTGATGCCAATTGTTGGCCCAAAGATCATCAAAAAACTGCAAGAAAAATGCACAAAGGAATAAGAAGAACTTAGAGAGAAGAAACAAACACCAAATGTTTTTCTCTTATGGGATGATTAATGAATGCAAATACACTCCCTATTTATAGGCAAAGAAGGGAATAACTTTTGACTAAAAAATGCCAAAAGAATAAAAATATGTGGTTCCCATTTGGAATATCCACCAACTAATCCACCAATAAATAAATAATGTGTGGATCCCATTTTGATTGGGATATTCTCCAACAATGTGCTCTAAAATTTGACAAGGGGACTCTTGATCCTACATGCAAGCTTCTAAACGTCTTTAATAGGATCTAAAGAGGGTAAATAGAGGTTACTTGAGGAGTGTAAGTCTAGATTTAAGCTTCTCTTCCTCAAACTTCGAAAATGGCTCTTTCTAGCTGCTATTTGCTCTCTTCTTGCTTTCTACCTCTTGCACGCCTCTAGATCTACTGTTTAGCTCCGTGGATCTTCATTTTCCAGCCAAGTTCGAATTTGGAAGCTTGGGATCTAGGGAAACTACTTGGTTCAATGGGTAGAGGAAGGTGTGGGGTAAGGTTTTTGTGAAAATGGAGGTGATTGGAGGTGGTTTGAGGTGGTTTATGTGTGTAGGAGTGTGGCTGCAACTATGGAGCTTCCATAGTTTCTTGGGTGCTCAAAAATGGTGAATGAAGATGATGAGTGGTGATAGGGAGGGAGTGGACGGTGGGGTGTGGTGAAGAGGGAGGGTGGAGTGTTATTTTCACTTTGCTTACATATTTCCCCATAAATTGAAATGATGATGTTTAATTTCCTTCTCTAATTTGCCCTTCAATTATTTTAAGAGGCAAGGCACCATTGTTCCTCTAGAAGACCCATGATGGTAAATATTCTATCCACTCAAATAATTGAATTTTTTTTTATAAATCCTATTTAAATGCTTGAATAATTTCTCCACAATATAATATAAGGTTGGAATTCATAATTCCCTATCTTAAATAATTAGTCCGAAAATTCTAGGGAGGAATAAGAAATAATTTCTGGAAATTTGCTTCGGAATAAGGCTCGGATATATTTACTATTAATATCTAAAAGGAAATTTAACATGTAATATTCCTCCTATTATGTCTAGAGGTGGCCGAAATAAATAGGAAAAATTAAGGAAATAAATTCCGGAATTTACCTCGGAATTATTCTCGAATAATTATGCTACATCGATTTAAATTATGAATTCGGACCTTGAATAATCCTCATGAAATTATTTAAATAGACTAAGTTAAAATGGGTCTCAATTTATTTTCTTCTATTGGGCCACTCACTTGCATTTCTTGTTGGGCTCCATTTATTTATTCTAATTGGGTATGAGAGGATAATTAAAAAAAAATTCTTTAGCCCATTACTTCTCATGATTTAATACTTGGGCTTAAATTAATTTATCTAGTCCATGTTATAATAATAAGGTGGCTAAACTTAGTATTAATAATTAGGCCGATAGTTATTAATCGCACTTTAATTCTTCATTACGCATATTAAGATAATTATTTTAGCGTAGAGAATATGGCACGAAAAATGCGGGGTGTTACATAGAGGGTTGTTAATTGCACATTTTGTAAAGCCTTTTTTAAAGCATTTTGTAAAGCCTTTTGTAAAGATATGATGAATGATGAATGCATATTTTGTAAAGCATTTTGTAAAGATATGATGAATAATGAATGCATATTTTGTAAAGCATTTTGTAAAGATATGATGAATGATGAATGCAGATTTTGTAAAGCATGTAAAGCATTTTGTATGATATCTGAAACATTTAACCAAAACAAATTAAAGAAACCTCTTCAATTCTGGTTAACACATTTCACACCTGTGAGTGCATCACTAATGTGTTCAAAAGAAGCCATTTTATGTGAACAATAAACAATCATCTCAGATTTCAAGCAGAAAACCAAATCCCCACAGTGAAATAGAAACACCAATCGAGCATAAATCAGATGTGAATCAAGGCAACCAACCAACCGAGCATAAATCAGAAATCAACCAAGGTGCCAACACATATGAACCACCAACCGATAATGTATAAATCAGAAATCAACCAAGGCAGCCAACAACTGATAATGCATAAATCAGAAATCAACCAAGGCAGTGAACAATCGAGCATAAATCAGAAATCAACCAAGGCAGCCAACAACCAATAATGCATAAATCAGAAATCAACCAAGGCAGCTAACAACCGAGCATAAATCAGAAATCAATCAAGGCAGCCAACACATATGAACCCTAAATCCGAGCATAAATCAGAAATCAAAATCACAAAAATTAGAAGGGTTCACCGAATAGTTGGGAACTGAGTCTCCCAAAATGCACGAACGAGCTTCCTATTCTCCTCCAATGGAAACCTCATCTCGTCGACTTCAACCACCGGTCGTGCAACCTCTGGTGGGCCAGATCCGATCTTCATCCTTACCCGAGTCCTCGGTTGTGAAATTAATGTCGGGGTTCCACCATAATAAACGGCAAATTGGCGGTGCAAAAATCGTCGGTACACAAGTACACATCCACAGGGTTTCGTCGCCTGCAACAGCAACCGAGGATGGAGGGGATAACGAAGGTGATAGATCATCGGATTTCTTCATTGCGGGTGAGGGCAGATCTGTGAAGGTACCGATTTCGGAGGATTTCTTCATCGCGGGTGAGGGGGGCAGCGAGAAGGTACTGTGGTCGGAGGGATTCATCATCGCAGGTGACGATGACGGAGGGCGGCGACGGTGAGACAAAGAAGAAAGGGAGAGAGGGTTTCAGAGGTTAGGGGAGAGAGGGAGAAGAGTGCGGCACTGGGAGAGAGAAAATGATTTTAGGGTTTGGGGTTAGGTAATTTTAGGATTTTATTTTTTCATTTAATTAATTAAATAAAAGGAATATTTAATTAGTTAATTAAGTTGATTAGGATGCTAATTCTTTCCTTTTTCGGAAAGAGGACTAATATCTAGGGACAGACCGAAAAGGAAATGAAGACAATTTATGCGGGATGGGGGAAGTAATATATATTTTTCATTAAATCATTAAATATATTTTTTGTTAATTGTAATATATTTTTATATTGTTGGTAGTGATCAAATAATAATTTCAATTATAATTGTTCTTTTCAATACATCCGTTTTTATTTTATTTTACAATTATTTTATTTTGTTGAAATATGTATCTTATTTGTTGTTTGTGTTATTAGTTTTTTTGTAAGGGTTAAAAATAAAAGTAGATGGTGTGTTAGGTTTTATTTTGAATGGATCAAAATCCTTAGAATCGTAGTTAGAAGAGATGACACATAAACAATAATAACGAAAAAGAATGCAAATAGGTAAGCGAAACTTAATACAAAAGAAAGGAAAATATGAGAGTTTATTAATTCGAGATTTTACAGAGTTTCGACTAAGTTAGAGCATGAAAAAAAATGATACAAAAAATGACATGGGTTCTCCCTTTTATAGACACAAGGAAGAGGCCCGTTACAAGAGGTTTGAGCCTAACAAACCCTATCTTGGATTCGATGACGACCTCGAATTTTTCAGAACAGACCCCGAAAATCTCGGGGTTGGTTAGGACTAATGCAGCACCTCTCGAACGACTTCTCCCTTCTTGCTCTACTAGGGGTCAGTGTCAAACCCGGACCTAGGGTTAGTAGGTAACCCGAACTCGGGGTTGGTATGTATACCGGAGCGGGTCCAGACTTGGTTTTGGACTGCGATCGGTTGAGCTTCGAGCCAATGGCTGCATCCCTTTTGATCCGATTCATGAGCGCAAATTGGTCCCGATTGGTTTGGGCTGCTTGGGCCTAACCTCAACATTGTGCAAAATATTTATTTTTTGTGGTTTTATCTAAGTGATTCAAGCTTATAACTCAATTGATGTAGAGATGCCAATAAACTTATTTCTTTATTTTTCACAAACAACATATAAATGTTCAATTATTGTTTAAAAAACGTTTAAAAGGTAGAAGATTGATTTTAGTTGGTTAGAGTTACTTTTATAGTTCTTAAATATTAAATTTTGGTATTCTAATTTTTGTTTTTTTTAAAATTATTTTTGCACTTATTTTAGGGTTTAAGAATACATGACTAAATAAATTTAAATTGGATGTTTGATCTACTATTTCAGGTCCGAAAATTGAAAGGATAGGGTTAGAGTTAAAAGATTTCAACCCGAAAAAAAAAATATTGCAGCCGTTTAGCCTAAAACGATTAACCTGCAGTCTGATAGAATTGAACCGAAGCTCGATGGGTTGACCCGTTTAACTTCTCTAAATTATCGACATAGTGAAGTACAACCCCACGAGCCTCAAATCCTATATCTGCCAATGATTCATTCATATGCATATGCATGAGAGTAATTAAAGGGAAGAAAATTCAAAAATTATAATCCATGTTATTGAAAGACTAATGCTTTGTTATTTAAGAAAAGATATTTATACAACTTGCAGACTGTACTAAAACTTGCACAATTTTTCTTATGAAGAATTACTGGCATCCACAATATACTAAGTAGATAAATTTATTAAAACATCAACTTTCACTTAATTAAGGACTAGGAGACGACTAATTATTAAAAGTGAGGGAACCTGCCAAGTTCCAAGTGGGGAGGTTGCAAAAAAATGTATTAAATTTAATTTAAGGAGCATCTATCATTCATACATTTCTTAAAATAATTAGCAATCCAAGTGAGTGAATCTGCCATATTGAATCGTTCTTGCGGGTTACCCAAGGAAGCAAGCTTGCAAGAACAATACAATGAAAACGTGCAAATATTTAAAATTGACCTTATATGCTGGATCTTGTTTAAAGAAAAAGAAGTCAAAAACTATACGGAGAAATTCACATGTAACAACCAAATTAATGTAAATTCACTCTGTGTGTGTGTGCAAGAGTGGATACTAATACTGTTGTAAGAGATTCCCCAGTTCGATATCATCAAACCAAGAGCGTGCGTCAATGGGTGTGATCGTAAAAAACTTGATTTTTCTGGTCTCTTTGATAAGCATAGTGGAAGGCCGGATTCTGAGCCTGAATTCTTCTGATGATCACTTGATCTCAGATGGAATCCATGAATCATCATCTCCTCTTACAGTTACAGACATGATCGATCCGTCGTCGTGCAGTCACCAGTTTGGTTTCATGCCGTGTGCAGAAAACGCCGGCGGTTACCTTTTCCTGATCGTGGCGTACGTATCAGATTCTTCTGGTGGTCGGTGGGCAGCTGGTAAACAGCGGGAGTGAAGCGCTGTTTCAAATCACCGGAGCTGGAAAGTTAGGCGGCGTCATTTTCCTAATCCTCATGGCTCTACCCTCCATGCTGCTCGTCATCCGTAAGCTGTTTCTCCATAAACTTGTATTGAATTGAGACATTCGGGCCACGTTGATTTTGAGTTGTGTGTGTTTCTGTTTGTAGTATCTGGGGTTTTCGGCAGCAAAGAGAGCGCACAATCTCAAGTGTCGGTTGGTGTCGGCGTCAATGCCGGAATCACTGTCTTCAGTCTTACAATTCAATGGGGTTTGGATCTGATATATGGCAAGACTGACCTAAAAAAAAATATCAAATTCTTTTTGTCCACACTTGGAAGGTTTGGCTCTTCAAAAACTCACACTAACATTCTCTTCACACTTTTTTATTTTATTTTATTGGACTAATGGCAATGTTGTCTTCTTCTTGTTGTTGTTTAATTGTAGATACTGGTGTAAAGACTGATGTATTGACTTGTTATATTGCTGGAATCATGCTGCTATCTCTGATTCCGTACGTCGTTTTGCAGCTGGTTTTTGTGTTCGACTCTTCGTGGGGAATTCGTATCATAACTTTGATAGCTCTTACCATTTCATCCTTGTCTCTTCTCTCATATTTCATCTATCAGGTGGATTCATTAATGACAAAGCTCATTGCAATCTGTGTTTTGAGATCTGGCAGCTAACCCTGTTTGGTTCTTCAGATTTTGTATCCATGGATGCAGGAGAGAAGTTTCAACTATTCCACGTTTGACCAAATCACCGAGGAAGAATTCATTGAAGGATTGGAACGGTGGATTAAAGAAGCCAAGAAATTAATTTATAAAAATAATTCCGTTCCCAGAAATAAGCCCCAGAAGATTGATAAAATCATGGCAAAGATTCTGAAGCACTCTCAGGGCCAGCTACTGAAATCCGAATCTCTCGTCACAGTGAATTGGGAGCCAAACACAGACCGCATTCGCAAGTAAACTTCAACATATTTTACTTTTTTTGTAAATTGGAATTTCCTGATATATACCATTTTGTCTCCGGCAGAATCTTTTACGAATACAGCGCTGATTCGCACAAGCATATGTCAGAACTTGAACTAAAGAAGCTTATGGCCGGTATCAAGTTTGAACCGTATAAACTGGAAGTGTACGACGTAGTAAGCGAGGTTTTTCAAGAATTTGGTCGAGATCGGGATGATGTCATTTTTGAGGCAGAGTTTGTGGAGTGGATGAGGAAATATGTGGATAAGGCCATACAAGCTGCACTTAGATCAGGAACTGATGCGACACATACACAAGTTATTCAAGAATTAGACAGGGTAATGGATAATTGATTTGTGCATGATTGATGATTTTTTTTTTTTAAAGAAAATTCTTGAACTTGCAGAATATATGGAGAGCAGCAGAACTTGGGAGGCGGGCTTTGTTGATATCAATTTGTCAAGTGGTTTCAGGCATTGTTATATTAACCTTTTTGGGAGGTCCTCTCACGTCCAACATTCTGCAACTGTCCGAAGCCATTGGATTCCCATCTTTCATCTTCTCTTTCGTCATCGTGCCCGTGGCCATGAATGGTAAGCTGGCGATAGCAGCAATCCTCCCAGCCCGAAGCAAGAGTGAAAAAACTGCATCCTTGACATTCTCGGAGGTGGTCTCTCCCTCCCTCTCTCAAAAACATACCTCGCTGAATGCTGATATGCATGGACTGATCACAATCATTTGTTATTTCTTGAGCTTACAGATCTACAGCGGAGTGATCATGAACAACATAGTGGGGCTGACAACGATGTTGGCAGTTGTATATGCCAAAGATTTGAGATGGGATTTCTCAGCAGAAGTGTTCACCATTTTGGTAGTGTGTGGGTCGATAGGCACTCTGGCTTTCTTCCGCACTACTTACTCTCTGTGGACCTGCATACTAGCATTCCTCCTCTACCCCTTTTCCTTGGGATTCTACTACAATCTTATATCACGTTTTCTCTAGTCGGAAACCCTCTCTCCACCCCCATTATGCTTCGATCCACTTCTATCATAACATCATCCATCTTTATTGTAGAGCGTGCCCTCATCGTTTTCTTCCAATTCCTTTTGCAAACTTCGGCATAAACTGATGTGGAACAGACTGTTGGAATATATTGCTGAGCTGTTAATTCTCCAGAGGGGATGACTCCTGTACAAGTTCAAATCACTTAGTTTTTACTTTCTCTTTATATTCAAGTCCATTTAATTTCGTTAAATCTGTTCAGCTCCCTCCTATGACTGTTTGTTTGTTTTTTGAACACTTTAAGTATTCTTATTCGGTTTTCGGTTATTTCGATTATAACCGAATTTTAATATAAATTTAATAATTAATAAAATGTAAAAAAAATTATACTCCCTCCGTCCCGTTGAAGTAGTTCTATTTCCTATTTTTGTTTGTCCCATAAATTAGTCCCACTTTCCTAAAATAGCAAACTTTTTCACACTCACCAATAAAATATTAATTCTACTACACTCACAACCCTTAATCTACGTGCCGAAAAGAAATGGGACTACTCTAATGGGACGGAGGGAGTATATATTTATATTAATATATATATATATAATATATTTTTAATATATATTAAAAATATAATTATATATTAATTTAAATATATATATTATATATTGAGTTGTAATCATATGTTAATCACTTCCCAGTTGTTACATGTTACCTCATTGTCGGTGCATTATCTAGACAAACTAATTACATTATCTAGGCCATATGTGGTACATTACGAAGATAATGTACAAACTGATAGATAATGTAATGCAATAATAATGTACTACATTATCTTCGTAATGTACCGCATATGGCCTAGATAATGTAATTAGCTTGTCTAGATAATGCACCGACAATGAGGTAACAGGTAACATCTGGGAAGTGGTTAACATATGAATGCATCCCATTATATATTTATTAATAATATATATATAAATTCATTTATTCGGTTATGTCAGTCTTAAAAAAACAAACTGAAAACCAAAAACCGAAATATTGAAAAAAAAATAACCGAACCGAACCAAAAATCGAAATAACCGAACCAAAATAACTGAAATTTTGTCGGTTCGGTTCGATTTCTTGCTCACCCCTAGTGGAGAATAAAGGAGAACTGCTCCTCATTGTGAGAATCTCCGGCAACAACATAGGATAAAACAAGCCTACGAAGTGGAATCATCTGATGAAGAAGCAGCAAACATATTTGATCAAAATCCCTATCCTAATTATAGAGAGGATTGATGATCGCTAAAATTATTAATGACTTATTTGCCGCTAATAATAAAGCGGCAAATAACTACTATCGATCCCACGAGTAATGAAGTATCGAATAATCCTAAGTATTGAACTGTAACTTATTAGAATATTGTCTGAGGAAATCGAGTTTTAACGGTTTGTTTAAAATAATTTTAAAAACTTAAACAGAACCAAGTTTCAAAAAATTTAAATAAAACAAGACAGAAGAATTTAAAAGGTTTTTAAATCAGATGCAACGATTCAGATTCTACGAATTTTATTACTATCAATCCTTCCTACATGCAACACACTAATTCATCAAATACCAATTTAATTCCTTGCAAGATGGAAATCAGAAAAATATTATAAACTTCATAGTTTGACAATTTACAAAGTAGATTATCGAATTTCCCTTACCCCTTTTGGTCTCAAGATTAATTCAATAACTCAAAAAACCCACAGATTAATTCCTATGATATATTCCCTCTTTTTAAGACAAGAATATATAATCATATTATGAAATTTTCTTCCTGTTAATCAATTATCACTTTTTAAATCTCAAATTAATTAACTAACAACCTAAATAAGTGGCAAACAAATTCAGGTGTAATCATAAGCACAGAATTTCATAAATCAAGATGGTTTCAAGTTCTCATCCTCGTTATGCCTTTGTGGTGGATACCAATGCTTTCAAGTTCTCATCCTCGGACCTCAAGAATTTACAGGACAGAAAGTCAGTCCCTGTTGTTCTTGATTGATTAGTAGGAAATCTAAGTTGCCAGGAAGTCCAGAAAAATATGTCAAGGTATGCATGCCGCACCATGCATATTGCCTCAGAAAATGTAAAAATGTGAACGGTAATTTCTCTGTCATCCAATCTAGTAACCAGTAGTTTTCCATTTCCCATACAGTTTTCATGGTTCCTGCTCTTGGTAGTTCTTGGATAATTTGGAGGCGAAGGCAAAAGAAAGTGGTAAAACTAAGTCAAAGCTTGTTTATTAGAAACGGTGGAGAGCTTCTAGATGCTATGCAATCCATCCAGAAAACATTGTCCATTTTCACACCTGAAGATCTCAAGAAGGCCACCAATGATTACGATGAAAATAATGTTCTCAGTGAAGAACATTTTGGGATTACTTACAAAGGAATATTGCCTGTGGTGAGCCGAATTGTAACCATAAAATCTTGTCATGCATTTGATCAGTGCAATGTTGAGGTCCTCATCAGCAAGTTAGTCACTCTCTCTCGAATTAATCACAATAATGTGGTGAAGTTGCTTGGTTGTTGTTTAGAGACATAAGTCCCTCTGGTGGTTTATGAATACATTTTGATAGGAATGCTCTCATTTTCTAATCAAAATGTTGTTATTCAAAACGGTATGTTAGAAAAATGTCAGGGACACGATTTTGAAGGCTTGGTTTTGGTCAATATTATTCACCAGCAGGCAGCAACTGTGAAAAGTAATACTCCCTCTCTCCCGTGAAATTAATCTCATTTTCTATTTTTATCTATTTCATATAATAGTTTCATTATCAAAAATGGAAAAGTAATCCATTCACAGTAATAAATTATTAATCTTTCTTATCTCTATCTCATTGGTTATTGTGTCGAAACCAAATAGGAATAATTCGTGGGACGGATGGAGTACTAAAATGCAGGTTTAACTGATATCCTAACCAAAGAACTAAGGATTTCACGAGTTCCAACACCAGTGAGAGAAAATACGAGAGGAAACACTTCATTTTAAGATCGAGATCTTCGAGTGAATTGCAGCTAAGAGACTTGTAATGGGACATGGATATTGATTCCAACAACATCGTTCCAATCGGATTCTCTGCAGCAAACACCATCACTGTACAGTCGTATTCTCGATCTCAACAACTGCGTTTGCACTTTCTGACAAATTTACTACAGATAAGTCAACTGAGACAATCACACACACACAAACAGGGGATGAAGTTGAAGCAAAGATATGCTACCTGATCAGAAGCAATCTGGCGTGTATGCTCCCAACCTCCGACTGCGGGCCTTATTTTATGACGATTCCCTAATACTTGGTTAAAAGCCTGGTTAAGATAGGTGAGCAGAAGTGTCAACTATAAAATGTTTCAGGAGAGGGGTAAATCTGGCGGCTGCCTCGGCCTCAAGGAAGGGTAGTGTCTTTCAGCACATCTCTAGGAAGTTGAATTTGGGATTTTGCTCTACAAAAGCAGGTGGCTTCTGATACACGATTGAAGCTGCCCGAATCAAGATGCCAGCAGTTAAACCCCAAATGATGTACTTTTTATCATTAGTTTCATAATCAAAATAGTGGATCAGAAACTTGTCGCCCATCCAAACTCGCTCTTCACATCTTCTGTTCTCATCCTGGGATGACAATTATATATCAGGTCTGTAGCAGCAGCAGATTCCGTGGCTAAATAAATAATATGTACGAGAAATTAAATACCCGAAGAAACATTTCCAAGGGCGCATCAAACACAGCTTCTACTTCATCAGCATTTGGAGAAGGATGAAAGGCTTTCCTGTCGGTAAGTATGCCAATAACAGGAATCACCCTGAGGAGGTGCTGCAAGTATAATACACGATCAAACTGGATAACCCGATAAGCCAACTTAATTGAACATGTCTCAAAGCTAATTTTCAAGTATGTTGGTGTTTTAGTATAGCAGTTTCAAAACTAAAGTTACTCTAAGATTTCAACTTTTTACACTGCTCCACAGATTACAAATGAAAATTCACTTCTCACAAGAAGTGAAAGCAATCATTTATGCTCTCCTTAGCTGTGTTGTTACTATTTTCATGTAATTCATATTTTATAAGCTACATGGTGGAGGGGCAAACAGGAAGTATGATTGCTTCATCTCAAACATAGAATCTCAGCTGATTGAAGAGGTAATGATTAGGAAAGGATGTAATTCAATACAATCAGGAATTTGCAGATAATGAAATACCTTAGACAAGAATGGCTCAAGGCAAGTCACCACATTCACAAGTGAAGGATCCAGCCCAATCTCCTCCTTCGCTTCCCTTGTTGCCGTCTCTGCATCATCAGCATCCGTCTCCTCTGCTTTCCCTCCAGGCAACGACACTTCACCTGTCTCAATGCAACAACCATAACCAAAATCAACTGCATTCACATGAATATACGCAGCCACTTAATCCAGCAAAACAGTTTAATTAGCTCTGATTCTCGATCGCAGTGGGATAAACACTCAGAAACCCTAGTTATCAAATGATGCCCCAAAATCTCGACGTTTCACCAAATTCACCAATACCGACTACTCAATTGCTTATAGAAGTAAACTCGAGATAAGGAAAGACGTGATCAGACAAACCCGAATGAGTAGAAAGGCGCGAGGATCTCTTAGTAAGAATAACCCTAAATTCTCCATCATCTCCTTCGAAAAGGCAGATGAGAACCGCCGCTCTTTTCAGCCTGAACCGCTCAGCCGTGTGTATTTGCGCCCCCGAAGTTGCGGACTCCTGAAAGCCCACTTGCGCCACCACTTTCCCCGCACTCTCCTCCATCCTCTGCTCCTCCTCCTCATCATCATCCGATGGCGGCGGCGGTTTGTAGAGGCGCAATTGTTGGGCCAAGACTACGAGCCTCCCAGAAAGGCCCGAGTTGCTGGGTAAGCAAGAATCCATGGTGGCGAGCTTAGAGAGAGAAATTGGGATCGGCGATGAGGAGGGTAGTGAGGGAAACAAGGAGACAGAGGTTCGTCTGAGTAGTGGGAGCATTTGTAGTAGCTGCATGATTGGCGATAGATATGTTTGGTCATCTATAATCGTCTATATTGATGTGGAATAATTAAAATTTCCCACCACAAAACTTTCATTTTTTATTTTCATCTGTCTCATTAGACTATCTCTTATACTTACATGAATGACATTCAACTTTACAGCTTCAGTCTCGTTCTGGGAAAAGCTAGCACGATATAACTTCAATCGGAGACTCAAGTTTCGTGTAAGGAAATATGGAAATTCAGGGAGTTTGCAGAGAGATCCTCTTTATTGTATGTTTATGCGTTGATCATTGACCGTTGAAGGTTGAGGTGCAAACCCTTTTATAGAAGATTTTCTCAGGGCATTTTTAATTTCTGTCCGTTAGACACATAAATCCAGACGTTAGACTCATGGAAGATATTGTCCAATCGTAGCTCATGCCGTAGATCTGCGACCTGCTCTGCTCTGCTGCGTCAGTGTATCATACACTAACTTTATGTCAGACTAAATACTCAGTTTGAGGAACCCAGGTTTGGATAACCTCGTACTAACTTACACTTTGGTATATTTAAATGCCTAAGTCTGACTGAGCTTCGATATCTTTAGAATAACTCGATCTTTAAAGGTAGAGGCTCTCGTACGGACTTTCAAAAGTCAGTACAACTTATCCCTCATACTGACTTCCCTAGGTCAGTATGGAGAACGCCTTCATACTGATTTCTCCGGATCAATATGAAAAACCCTCATACTGACTTCTCCTTGTCGGTATGGTAGACCTTAAACTGAGTGCTCCATCTCAGTTTTAGGTTAAGGCTATACTTGGTGAAAACCAAGTTTCAAGCGTGTAGATAGTCAGTTCTAGAGCATTCTCCTTTGCTCGGTCTTCATCCTAACTTCTATTACAACTCAATTCGATCATATACAAGGATTACAGATTAGTACTCAAACTCTAAAAACTGACTAAAATGCTTACAATTTTGACCCACCAAAACACAAAGTTAGGAATAATTTCTCTAACAAAAATCCTAACATTAAATTAATAAAATTATTTTAAATTACTATTTTAAAATAATTAATATAATTGTACTAATATTATTGTATTAATAAAAATATATAATTAATTATATTTATGATGATATATTTCTTAATATTATAATATATAATGATATTATACTAGAATATCTATTTAATTACTAATTTAATATTAATTATATAATACTCGAGTTTAATTAAGCTATTTTATGCTTAATTAATTTAAATAAAGGAATATTTAAATAAGTAAATTAATTATTTATTCGCTTTTGAGAAGAAATTAAACACCCGATGAGATTCAAGGGTCATAATTTTGCTTATAATATACCATTGGGATCGTTTCTAGAATACATAAGTGACCGTGAAGTCACAAATTGTAAAAGAAGGACGAGTACAACGAATGATTAATTAGAATATTAATATTTGTATTTAAATTCACAACTTGTGTTTAATTAGTATGTACAAAAATAAAATTAAATTATACATATATTATTCCTTCTCTATCTCCCATTATATATATATATATATATATATATATATAGGGGGCTGATCTGGTGATAATAGCCCTTATCATGAGAAATGAGAATAAATCTCGTCCATAGATTTGACAACATCAACGATCCAGATTACATAAGAGCTTTAACAAAAAGCGCGGCATAATATCCTCATTTTACTTCATTAAAGGGCAATATAGTCATTACGAACGCACAGGGCGCAAAAGTTGTGTTTTGTACATTTTATGTATTATATACTTCATTTTATCTCAATTGCGAATCATTATAAAATAAATTCGATGCGAATTTTGATGTTACACGTGACATACATATTATCTTAGCAGTTCTTCATTATATCTTAGTTATTCTTCATTTTATCTCAATTGTGATTCATTATAAAATAAATTCGATGTGAATTTTGATGTTACACGTGACATGCATTTTATCTTAGCAGTTCTTTATTATATCTTAGTAATTCTTCATTTTATATCAATTGTTGTTCATTATAAAATAAATTTCGATATGAATTTTGATGTTACATGTAACATGCATTTTATCTTAGTTATTCTTCATTTTATCTGAATAGTTGTTCATTATAACATAATTTTGATGTGAATTTTAATATTACACGTAACATTCATTATGATATTTTGTAAAAAATCAAATATAGAGAGAGAGTAACATTGCAACACAAATCACTCAGGGAATCTAACCGAGAAATGCCAAACCCATTATCCATAATGGCCACCAAGAAAAAAGGGGAAAAATTTCCAGCAACAACAAGAATCAGGGCAACCCCTGACTCAGCAACCAAGACACCCCAACTGGCAATAAGGAAAAATACACACACCCAAGACGACTCTAACCCAGACTTCGCAGTGAAATCCCTAAAACATGAAAACCTGAAACCGCAATAAACACCCTAGCCAAAATCCCGAAACCCGCTCACTTAATACAATCGGAAGAGATAAAAATTATATCCAATCGCACATCATGGAAAGAGATAATTGCATTGATGGTGAAACTCCTGTGGAGCTGCGACGACGTGGTTGGCGACGGCGGAGAGGGGAGGGTGACGACTGAGACGACTAGTTTATTGCCTTCAAAAGTGGAATGTTGGTTCATGTCGTACGGAACAAGCAACGGCGACGACGACATCGAATCAGCCGGGAAAAGAAGTCGGAATTCATCGTCGGACGCATTGTTTAACAGAAAGATATGTGTGATATGCCGATAATGAAAGAAGCTAGGGCACGCGAAGGGGAAAATTTAATAAAAGAAAATAGAGTTAAAATATTTAAAATATATTAAATGACAATGATACCCTTAAATATGTGATAATGAAGTATATGAATGATAAAATGAAGACGGAAATAAATAAAGCATAAGCGTTGATCAAGTGAAATCAATGGTTGTGATTTATTCCCATTTCTTACATTAACATCTATTCTCATATGATCTAACCTCTATATATATATATTGTTATTATTATATTTAAAAATAATAATAATAATTCTTAAATATTTATTTATTTAAGTTATTTAATTATTTAGTTGTTGCTAATTGGTTTATGATGCTGGATATTAAGTTTTGTTTGGTTCGATTTATGCAACGTTGAATGTTTAATTAGCCGTTTAAAATATAACCGTGCTTTGATTAAGTTGGTTCGTTAACCACGGTTGGTTAACTTATGTGATGAAGTTAATGAAGTCACATGCATATCTCGAGGGGAGAGAATGCATATCGAACAGTTGGGTATGCTAGTTAGGTGTCAGTATAGGTCATGATTACATCAAGTTTTGTCAGCTATGTCTGATAGAAACACTTAGACCATCCATCCTAATTGATTTCTTGTGTGTCATTATTTGAAGGGGATTTAAAGTTAAAGGGGATACAAATCAAACTGCACAGATAACAAGATCATCTTTTTGTAAGCTAAACACAGGTGGGAACTGTTTAAGTAAAAATAAATGCTTTTCGAGCTTCATGTTCAACTTTCGAAATGAGTGTGAAAATGCTTTATTTTTGTGCTACTATAATTGTTCCTCTATTGATTTCTGACATAAGAGAGTTTGATTACTGAGATGAGAACCAAATACTAGTAGTGCTTGAGCTAGTCTTATTATTCGGTTAGTAAAGGCTGGCAACCTTACTTTGATTACGAATTCGGATTGTCTAGCTGGCGTACTGAAGCCTAGGGGGTTAAGGATAGCGATTCTTTTCTTTTAGTTGATAGTTGCCTCATAGCTGCGCAATTATAAGACTTTGTGTACAAACTGATGACAATGGGTAGAGTGGTTCTTCCGTTCCCAACTGTTCATCGTAACTTGGAAGTAAACTAACTTTCAGTTACAACGGTAAACAAATATGTTATCATGCTTTAAATTGTCGTGGCATCAAAATGTTTTGGATAGCACGGTACTTTTCAATAAAACTCTATGTTTATCTGTTTGAGTTGCATAACATTCATATTTAAACTGTATGTTTCCGGGCATGTTTCCACAGGGTACATTCGTACTCAACCCCTCGTATTATTTTCTAAAAGACGCAGATTAAGCAGCGAGGATGGAGGAGCGGTGATGTAAAGACGATGCAGGATGTTGTAAAGATTTTTGGAAATAGATCCTGAGATATTCATCCTCATATGCATATCTCCATCATGTTACACACTGCTGCACCACTCTCTGATATTGTTTCCTTCCCTTGTTTCTTTTGAAATGTTGAAAAGATGTTTAAAACTCTTCATTTTAGTTTGATTTATGTAAGGTTATCTTTTAAACGAGATGAATGAATGTTTCTGAATTATTATTTATCAATCTTCCGTTGTTTTGTTGGAGAAAATATTTGAAAACTACCGACCATGACTGTAGCGCGCCCCAAAGTTGGGAAGGTCAGTTGGGGGCGTTACAAATTGTTGATGGTTGAAATTTAGATCCAAAAGAATACTCGAGAATATCAAAGTTTGTGTTTGACAGAAAATTTTGTATATAGTTATTTCTCCACAGAACAGAGAGCTTTTACAATGATTTCTTCTCCTATTCATATGAGAGAAGCATCTATTATAAGGAAAGTTATGGAATTTAGGAGACAATTGCTTCTTTCCAATTTGAGGTCGGATCACGTCAATTTCGCTCCCTTGATTTGCTCACCCGTGATACTTGTTCTTTGAAAGCTGATTTCCAGCTAATTGATTTGTGTTTAAATCCGATGGATGGTATTGAGGGAGGTCGATCCTCTAGCGCTTGGACCATCTCTCTCTTGTTCGCAGCTTCTTGGTGATCGAGTCATCTCTCTCCTGTTTGTGATCGAACCACAATTACTTCTTTGGCTGGCTCGCATCTGATAAATTGGTTACACAATTTATGGGTACAGCAACAACCCCCAACTTTGTTGAAACTAAAACTTGTTGCGACAAAGCTGAGTTGTAACGTTCGAACACGTTTAAATTAATTTCAATTTGTTGTATCAGAGCATTTTCTTTACCAAAGTAATTTCTCAGATGATAATGAAACACTGGTGATCAGGAAGCAAAAGAGAGAGAAAGTCACAAAAAGGACCAACCATCGAGGAGCTCGACATACTTGATCTAACGACTCAAGAGAATGTCGAGACCAAGACCGAAGTGGTCGCATCAACGAAGGGTTCCTCTCACACTGCCTCCCCCCAGATTGATGTTGAGCAAGTCGATAGAGTTATGAATGAGAGTCTGTCTTGCAGCCAACTGTAGAGGTGACTTTCAGATGTTCCTTCGTGTCGCTTATGCAGGACCCCCTTGGTCGACTTCAGCCGGCTCACTCAAGAAATTCATGGACTTTTCCTATAATTATTTGAGGGTAAGGTTATTTTTCCTTTTTCCACCAAGTACTTTGTTTTTTAGACCGTTCTTAATTAAATTTTCCAAAACCTTTGTACTATACTTTATTTCAGAACCTCGAAGGGATGAGGTCGGTGATTTTTGGAGCCATGCAAGCCATCATAGAGGAGAAAACAGATCGTGTTGCTATTGCTCAATCCTTAGGTGCTATCGAGAAGGAAAGGGATGGAGCAATCGAGTCGTTGTCTTTCACCAAGGCTGAATTTTAATCGATTAAGGAATTGGTCGAACAACTCAAGACTGAGAAGCAGTCAACTTTCGAGGAACTGCAGTCCGAGAAACAGTTCTGTGACACTCAGGTAGTTCAGCTAGCCACTCGAGAACACAAATTTCTAATGATCCGTAATGAAGTAGACGAAGTTCGTATCACTTTGGAGAAAGCAAAATTTGAAGCGGTTAGGTTGAATTTGTACAAGTTAATGAGTACTCCACTCGGACGCCCTATTTTTGAAGACCTTGCCAATATGGCTACGATGAAAGCCAAGGAGACAATCCTCGCTAAGTATCCTGATTTGGATTTAAGTTTCCTCCCTAATTCGCAGTCGATCGTCGAGTCCAAGAAATTCGAGCACTCTGATGGGTCTGAGCAGGATGAACGAATTCCTACGCAACATGAAGGTTTGAAGGAACAAAATGTGCGATCGAAGTGAGAACCAAAATAAAAAGTCTCGCTCGATCGCATCTGACTTGATACAACTTTCATTTGATTTTTGCTTCTTTTTTTGCTGAATATGAACATTTTTTTATTTTGAACTCTGCTTTGATTACTCATTTCGAATCCTTTTGATTGAACTCTTCAAGTACAATGAACTACTTAATGGTATGAAAATCGAAATCAAATGATTTAGTAGAGGTCTTTTATTTCGCTTATTCATTCAGCTACATCAAAAATAAATTTTTCTTAGGTACTTAATATTCCAAGCATTTGGAATAGATTTACCATCGAGAGCAGTAAGTCGATATGCTCCATTCTTAACGATGCCAGATACAATATAAGGTCCTTCCCATGTTGGACCAAGTTTCCCAATTCCCAGCATTCAACTCCTGCGTGTTCTGGAACACTTGCCTTAGTACCCAATCTCCAATGTCGTGCAAAGTGTCTCACCTCTCACGAAGGAAAGAAGCCAATTTGGTTCGAGACTCAACCAAAATTTCCTTCCAAGTGAAAGTGAATTTCGACTCATCATCTTCTAACGTGACCTTTTTCAACTACTCGTCCACCACTCCGATTGTCCGCAGAGTCACAGCATAGCAATCTCGTGTTGTGTGTTGTTCTCCCTTTATCAAGCAAATTCCCCATGGTGTTGGAATATTACTTGGTGAAAAGATGATGAGACGGCTTGCAACTCATGCATCCATGGTCGACCCATTATTGCATTGTAACAGGAATCTGCATCCACCACTTGGAATCGAACCGAAAGATTCACTCCCTCTGAGTAAACTGGCAGGTATAATTCCCCAACTGGAACTAACTGTTCTCCGTTGAATCCAACCAATTGGCTAGCACTGGGACTCAGATTTTTCTCCAATATTCCCATTCCCTTAAACGCCTTTAGGAATATCAAATTTGATGATGCCCCACTGTCTACAAGTATCCGACGCACTTTGCGATTCGCAATCAGCAATTCTATTACAAGAGCATCATCTTGAGGATGGCAGACACTTTCCGAGTCCTCAGGTCCAAAGGTTATTTGCTCACTAGACAGCCAATTAGGCGCTTCTCTTTGATATCGCTTATATGCATTTCGCGACGTCCCTACCATTGGTGGCCCTCCTGAAATCATATGAATAACCCTTTGCACCTTTGGCTCATCATGCAATGGCACACGATTTGCTCCAGTTGCTGGCTCTTTCGGCTCTCGAGTCACTTTCCCCTTATTCCTCTTCCAGGTGTGGTTTTTCGGCCCCTTTTTCAAATGTTGAAGGTTCCCCTGCTCGAGTAGCCTTTGGATTTCCCTTAGGAAATCTCTACTGTAACGCCCCGGCCCTAGAGCCCAAACGCGCTTGCCTGAGGTTGACCACGTTACCCACCAATGGCCTGGACCAGCTTCCAAACTTATGCTAACCCCACAGACCAACACAAGTCCTTCCCAGCGTGCTTTGTCCTCACTTCCTAGGGAGTCACCCATCTTAGTTCTACCCCAGGTCAATCACGCTTAACATTGGGGTTTTCCTAGAATGGGTGCCAGAAAAGATGATGCACCATGTTGTTATGAGTAGCACCTATCAAATCCTTTAAGCTTTCCTCAACTATACAATCCCATTCTTGTATAGCCTCAGAATCCCTCTCGTTCCGGTGTGGCCCGGTTTATTCATGTCACCCTCCGCTCAACTAAAAAAATTCTTATGGGAGCCACTCATTGTCCATGTTTCTCTACACCGGCAATCACTCCCTGCTCTGACACCGAGTCATCCATTTGTAATGCCTCAACCCTAGAGCCCAAACAAGCTCATCTGAGGTCGGCCACGTTACCCACCAAAGGCCTGGACCGGCTTCCAGACTGACGGCTGACCCCACAAACCAACACAAGTCCTTCCCAGCGTGCTTTGTCCTCACTCACACGAACCTTGAGAAACTTCCCAGGGGTCACCCATCTTAGTTCTACCCCAGGTCAAGCACGCTTAACATTGGAGTTTTCCTAGAATGGGTGCCGGAAAAGATAATGCACCATGTTGGTATGAGTAGCACCTATCAAATCCTCATCAACTATACAGTCTCATTCTTGTATAGCCTCAGAATCCCTCTCATTCTGGTGTGGGCCCAGTTCATTCATGTCACCCTCCGCTCAACTAATGGAAGTCTTACGGGAGCCGCTCATTGTCCGTGTTTCTCTACACTGGTGATCACTCTCTGCTCCGAACAGAGTCATTACATATGGTCTTATGACCATATCCTTGATGAAATGCACAATAATTTTTTGGAATTTTTTGTCCAAAATTTGCCAGCACCTTCGTGGGCCAATTGACTTGCCCTCGGAGTGCCATCATCTCATTGATCACCACCATTGGGCTCGCATTAAAATCTAACGGCTTTGGTGCCATTCGAATTTGGTTTTGTACGACTGGAGTTCTTTTATCATTTCGATTGGAATATGGTTGGAATCGAGTCGTCCTGGCAGTATTTAGCTCTGCTCGTGTCTACTTGCCCTTATCTCTCCTACCAAAATTTTCTTCCTCAACCTCCTTTTGTATCAGCATTTCGGCTCTCGCCGTTATCTCCGTGTAAGTTGAGCATGGATACTTGACCAATTTCCAAAATAAACTCGAACTTCTACTCAATCCCTTCTTGAAAGCAGATACAACGGTCTCCTCCAAACATTTTGAAATGGCTACCTTCACTTCATTGAACCTTTTTATGTATTGTTGCAACGATTCCCCTTCTTTTTGGAAGATTTGATACAAATCATCTGAGCGTTTCGGAATCCGACAGCTACTCGAGAATTACAAAGAAAACTGTTTATGGAGCTCTGCAAAAGAAGTAATACTCTCAACCCTTAAATGCATAAACCATTGCATTGTTGGCCCTTCTAAGCAGGCACCAAAATTCTTACCCATACACGCCTCTCGTACTGCTTCCGGTACCGATATGGTTTGCATTTTGAACTTGTATAGTGTTACAAATTCATCCGGGTCTGTAGTTCCGTCATATGGTTTTATTATCGGAGTTGAAAATCTTTTTAGGATTAATGCACGTGCAATCTGTTGCTTGAAGGGTGAGTCATCATAATCATCAGTTACCGGGATCGTTGTTGTATTTAGCACACCCGACACTGTCGCCAGTACTTTGGTCAATTCCTTTCGTCCTTCCTTTTGTCTCTTTGTTGGTAACTTGAGTAGCGATTTGCTGACTGATTAGTGTTCTCCGAATGGGTATCTCGCCTCCCATTATCCATGCTTTCATGTCTAAATTGATCTTGGTACAGAGCTAGCTGTTCTCTTAATCGTTCAACATCCAAAGTGGCACGCCTATTTTTCTCTCTGAAATGCTCTACCTCCTCCTACATTTGCCTCATATTTTCTTCAAACGCCTCTCTGTTCATTGCCGAACTCCCTTCCAACACATCATTATCTTTTCCACTCACAGACTTATCCATCTCTTTCTTTCTTTTGGATTCCCACAGACGGCGCCAATTGTTGATGGTTGAAATATAGATCCAAAAGAATACTCGAGAATATCAAAGTTTGTGTTTGATAGAAAATTTTGTATATAGTTATTTCTCCAAAAAACAGAGAGCTTTTACAATGATTTCTTTTCCTATTTATATGAGAGAAGTTCTATTACAACGAAAGTTATGGAATTTAGGAGACAATTGCTTATTTCCAATTTGAGGTCGGATCACATCAATTTCGCTTCCTTGATTTGCTTGTCCGTGATGCTTGTTCTTTAAAAGTTGATTTCCAGCTAATTGATTTGTGTCTAAATCCGATGGATGGTATTCAGGGAGGTCGATCCTATAGCGCTCAAACCGTCTCTCTTCTGTTCGCAGTTTCTTGGTGATCGAGTCATCTCTCTCCTGTTTGTGATCGAACCATAATTACTTCTTTGGCTGGCTCGCATCTGATAAATTGGTCACACAATTTATGGGTACAACACAAATTATTATAGTATGTGAATTAAAAATAATAAATTTGGGAAGAAGATGTGTGTATGGGAATGAAAGCCTTCAAAATATGGAGAGGAAGGGTGATTCCTACATTTTAGGGAATCATTTGGATCCTATTGTTCCTTCGTATCAACCACATGTGTCAGTTTTTAATTTATTTTTATTATTATTGTTTTTTAGTATTTAAAATAATTTTATGAAAATCCAATTTTCTACAATTATTAATTATTTTATAATTTAGTTTATAATATGTAATATGTCAGAAAAGAGCAAAAAGCATCACTTAGGCACTAATTAAGTGTTATTATCTTTAAATAAAATTTTAAGATTATTAAAAATTAAAAAGTGATAACTAAATAAAAGTAGATAAAAAAGTTGGAAAATTGTATTTATCACAATCCAACCACATCAAGAAGGTGTTGAAAAGGTTTAGCATCGAAGATGCTGAGCCAGTAAGTACTCCTTTGGTTAGTCAATTCAAATTATCCAATTATGGACTCACCTAAAGATGATTCAGAATGAATCTTGATGAAGAATACTCCATACGCATCTGCAATTGAAAGTATTATGTATGCGATGATTTGCATTCAACTGCACATTACACATGCAGTGGGAGTTGTGAGCGAATTTTTGAGCAATGCTGAGAAGCAGCATCGGGAAGTAGTAAAATGAATTTTGAGATATTTGAAAGGTACTACTGATAGGGTACTTTGCTTTGGAGGCGGTGACAAAAGCAAGTAAAGAAATGGTATGGTTGCAAAATTTCTTGTTTGAATTGGGAAAGAGGCAAACAAATTGCATACTCTAAAACAACAGTCATAGTGCGATATATCTGGCGAAGAATTCAACTTCCCATTCAAAAACGAAACATGTTCAATTGAAGCATCATTATATTCATCTCCTGTTAGAGACTAATGTATTGCAATTGAAAAGATTGAAGGAAGTAAAAATTCAGATGATATGCCGACAAAGGCTGTCACCGTAGATAAGTTGAAGTTGTGCATGGATTCAACTTGCCTCGAAGCTTGAGGACCGAGGAGTTAACACTAGCATGAGTCGAAAAGTCTTCATGTGGGAGACTGTTGAAGAACGAAGCCTTTTCTTATTTTGCTTTTGTCCTGCACTGGTTATGAAAAGAAAAGGGCCTTGTGCCACAACTACTGGTTATGAAAAGAAAAGGGCCTTGTGCCACAACTATAAATAGGGCACTCGGGTAGACCTAGCGCCCCGTGACTGAGAGGTTATGAGTTCGAGTTTTTCCAAAGATATCTGATTGTGTGAGTAAGTATGTGTTTAAATTAATGTAGGTAATAATATTTAAAAAAAAATTGCTAAGCGCTAGTTGATTGCTTGAGTCAACCTAGCACTTAGGAGATAATTAATCAATAAGCTATTTTTTTATATTTAATATTTATAACATATACTCCCTCCGTCCCACTACAATTGATACACTTTCCAAATTAGGCGTCCCAACGAAATTGACACATTTCTAAAAATGACAACTTTTTCACACTCAACAATAAAATATTAATCCCACTAACTCATTCTACACTCACAACTCTTAATTTTCGTGCCGAAAAGAAACAATTCAATTCGCATGGGACGGAGGGAGTATTTGATAGTAAATAAAAATTTAAATTAAATAAATCTTAATTATTTTTTAAAAATATATAAAAAAATTGGCCATATAGACAAATTAGGAGGTGCTGTGTAAGGCAATAATTACTCGTTGAACTACCTAAAGTCATTAATTTAAAGATCTTTAATTTAATTAGGAGCTTAAGAGGATCTAGTTTTTACAACAATGGAATACACTTATTTGGTTGTTACATGTGACTTTTACATAGTTTTTGACTTCATTTACCTTTTCGTCAATTAAAATATTTGCACGTTTTCGTTGTCTTTTTCTTGCATGCTTCCTCGGATAACCCGCAAGAACCGTTCAATATGGCAATAATAATTCATATTAAATCATATAAAACTTACCATTGGAGTTTGGATTGCTTATTCTCCCAATTATTTGATCTATATTATTATTTTGGGCGTTCTATTTATATGATCCAATATTTAAATTTTAGTATTGATTTTTGCATGTATTTACAAATTTATTATAATAAATTAAACACAATAAATACAATTATTATTAATAATTATTTCTAAATAAATTCATGAATTTTATTTAAATATTTAATATATACATAAATGAGTTTTGACATTAAATTTTTTTTTGCAACCTCCCGAGTTGAAACTTGGCAGCTCACTTTTCCACTTTCACTTTTTGCTTTATTTCTTTCTGGAGGGACACTCTTTTTTTTTATGTATTTAATTAATTTCATCACCAAATCAATATTTTATCCTCCTAAAATATCGTATTTTTTGTCAACTTTCCCCCTTAATTGCGTGTCTAAAAACGACGAGTGAGCTACTAATTGTCTTTTCTGTTGAATTTAATACTTTATTAATATAATTTAGTTTCACATCCCTTTCCAAAGAAAAAAAAAATAGTTTCACATTCTTATTTTTTCTGGTAAAATACTAATTAGTATTTTACCAGTTACCACGTTATTCTCACATCAAAATGCGCATCCCGAGTTGCAAATTGATGTTTTAATGAATTTATCAACTTAATATATAGTGAATGCCACTAATTTCTTTTCTTTTTTTTTTTTTTCAAATTGTGCAAGTTGTAACTAGTTGCATGTGCTACTTGTAAGTATAATATGCATATATGTTGTATATATAATTTATTAAATAACAAAGCATTGACCTTTTGATATCGATAAAAAAAGTTAATTTGAATTTTATTCTCTTTAATTACTCATGCATATGATATGTACTAGATCAAGAAGGTTGGTAAACCAAGAAGTTTGCTAGTCAAACTTTTATACTCACCTACCAGTCTACTACATTTTTTTAACATAAACATACAAAATAACAAAATATTATATTGCATCATATTTTGGTTGCATTAGTTGACAAAGCAGAGATTAATAAATTCGTATCAGTCATTTTTCTATCTCTCTAGCATTTTGATTTCTGCAACTTGAGAGAGAGAAACACTTGAGAAGTTTGGAGATCATGGCGGCCTATGCAGCTCTTGTTTCTGTGATGCACATCATAG
>JAPKLW010003543.1:0-39634 GCA_026898455.1 Plectranthus barbatus
GCACATTCAAAGCCTTCAACAACCCAGAGTGTCTTCTCATTGAATATGTGACACTCATCCTTGAAGATTCTTGAAGTTCCATAAAGAATCTTCAATCATTGGGATAATTTCCTTACTAGGAGTATCCAACAGTCATTCTTGAAAGAGATTGACTCTGACGGGCGTTAGCCACATATTTATTGAGTTCAGGTGCAAACTATAACAGCCTCACTAGCGAAGGACAAGTTTTACGAAGGTGTGCCCTTGACTTGACCGGAGCTGTGTTCGAAAAAGTGCAAAGTATCGGAGGATAGCTGTGCTGTGGCCGGTTTGAAAGTTCACCGCCTACTGCAAGTATTGGCGAATCCTTGTACTGACTGTATACTTTTCTAGTGAAATTCTTAGCATTTCGGCTAAGAAGTGGACGTAGATCTATTTGGATCGAACCACTATAAAATCTCGCGTTCATTTACTGCTTTATCACTTTACTGTTTAGAGTTGATTTGAAACCTAGTAACATAGTTGCTAGCGTATATCTGAAAATACATCTAAGTGACAACTTGAGCTAACTAACAATTTGAATACAATAAAAGTATAAGTGTAAGTGATGTATAATCATTCCGCTGCATTTCGTGTTAAGTTATCAATACGACGACTCTGACATTTAAGGACCAACAAAACTCCCCACTAGGATAGTTTCTGGGAAGTACTATAAAACTCCCCACGACCAACGTCCATGGAGATGGGAGGTTTACTCTCACTCTACGGAGCGACAAGGTGAAGATTGAAGACCGAGGTGCTTGCAGGTCCGCACTGACCAGATGGAGGAGCTGCTCAACGTTAGAGATCAGACCAGACCAGAAGAGTGGACGTAGAACAATTGTTAGAACCACTATAAATCCTTGTGTCTCTTTTACTATTTTTATTCGTTATTGTGTTAGTGTGCATACATGAAACTCAACACACCAAGTGTTGTAGTATAATCCGCAATTAACTTAACAAATATTCAAGCTTAAACACATTTGATAAACACTTGCTAAGTAGAGACCTTAGTAAAATAAGTTCAAGCCCGTATTAATATTTCCGCTGCATATAAAAACTCTGATCAGGGACCAACAAGTGGTATCGGAGCGGTTGGTCTTTACAGACTAGCTTCTTCTTTGAGTTGCTTAGGACTAGATCCATTTTTTCCTTGCATATATGTGTTCTTATGTTTAGCTCAAGTTAAAAGCAATGGCGAACAACGTGAAGTTCGGAAAGTTTACCCTAGGAAGCTACTCCACCTGTTAGAAGAGTTCGCTGATCACGCCGATGAATATCTATCCAGAAATGAAGCAAGTGATCGAAAATGAACCAATCAAAATCCAAAAGGTAAAGACCAGGGTTGGAGAAGAGGTAGTAGGATCAGACGTAATGGTGGACAAGCCATACGAAGAATGGACTCAAGAAGATCGAGTTCGTGGCCAACTGGATTTAATCTTAAGTGCCTTGTCACCTACCCTAATGGAAGAAGCCTTGGAGTACAAGAATGCCAAAGAAATGTGGGATTTTCTTGGCACTCTATGTACAAAAACGGATCAAATGAAGAGAAACAAGCTACAACAATGAGTACACAGATATTAATCTTTTCAATTGATTCCTGGTGAGACCATCAAGGACATGGATGCTAGATTCAACACCATTGTAGCTGAATTAAAGAAGTTGGGAAGGACGTACGAGCTTCCTGACATGAATTCAAAGATTCTCTCAAGACTACTAAAGAAGGATTGGTTTGTCAAAGTAACCAGTCTGAAGGAGAAATATCTGTCAGCAATCGGTACCAAAGAAGTATTCGCTCAACTAAAGGCGCACGAATGGGATATCCCACAGAATAACAAAAACAAAGTTGTTCGTACCGTAGTAACCATTGAAGAACCCGTTGAGGATGCAACATTCTTCGTGAGGAGAGACGGACAAAAGTTGAAAACAACGAAGCCATTCCACTCAGATCGTTCAGTTCAATCCAGTTCGACAATGAAGATTCCGTCCACCAGTGGATCTCAGGGAATAGAAGCAGAATGCTCAGTCAGCGAGCTGGAAGAATAGATGAAGAGATTACAAAAGCGGCTACTGAAAGCCAAATGAAAGAAGGAAGAATTTTATCAAAGTCAACCAGCAGGTAGCACAAATGTCAAGAAGATGCTAAGAACATGCTACGAATGCAATTCCCCAGAGCACCTGAAGTTTGAATGTCCTCGAATAAATCCAGAAGAAATGAAACAATTCAGGAAGTTGTTCGAAAGGCGAGCAACAAAAGGTGTCACTAAAGCTTTGTTGACAAGGACAGAACTACCAGACATCCCGGATCATGACGATGAAAACTATTCATCAGATGATGAAGAAGATGTTATCATGGTATTTATGGCCGACATCAATGGAGAGCAGACCGGAGAATCAGCTCTAGCTGCTACAAGAAACTAGGTAACAAATTCTATTTTATCTGTTGCTTCCACTTCCAATAATATGCGTGAAACTGCTGATTCATGTTACTCATAATAAGATGAGATAACTGTAGTATTCCTACAAAAAGAATTTTCAAAAGTTCATGCATTAAAGGATATTTGGTAAAAGAAAATTCCTCACTGAAATCTCAGCTTTCCGCTATGACGAGTGAGATTGAAAAATCTAGGTCAGCAGACGAAGAACGTTTAAAATTAAAATCAGACTTCTTCTCCTTCAATGAAAAGTTTAATATTTTTAAACAGGAGAATGATGCTTTGAAATGCAAAAACTCTGTGCTCAAAAAGCACGAGAGATTTAGATGAGATTCTAAGTGTCCAAAGAAGTTCGAAGAACTTTGCTGGAATAAGTTTTGATGAAGGAAAATCATGTGATGTTGAATCAAGTAAATCACAAAAGATTATCTTGGTCCCAGCAAGTGGTAAGATTCAACATTCAACTAGAAAATGCAAGAGGGAAAGGGTTAAGTCAGCTACAGTTGCACAACAGTAATGTTGGCAAACTAACATCCCTCAGCTGACTGCTCAGCAAAGACTAAATCACAAGTCTGCTGAGAAAACGCCAGCAAAGTCTGAGTATGTAACCCAACAGACTGTTCCATCTGCTAGGAAGGTTTATACAAATTCTAGCAAGGCTAAGCAATCTGCTGTGATTGCAAGGAAGCAAACATACACACCAAGTAAAAGGAACACCTACTTGAGGCTAGAGTCTAAAATAAAACATTTCCAAAAGATTGTGATGGCTAAACACACTACTACACATTCTCATTCAAAGCATTACTCCATTAGGAACGGAAAGGTGGTGAAACGTGATGATAAATGAAATGTCAAAATCACGAAGGTTTGGATTCCCAAAGGAATGATCCAGAGAACTAATCTTGCAGGACCCGTAATTGATCGGGTACTGAAAATATAACTTCTTTGTTTTTCAGGAACAGGGCCTAGAAAGAAGAACTTCAAGAAAATTTAAAGAATGGATCCTAGACAGTGGATGGTCAGGTCACATGACTGGAGATGAAGAGATCTTCACAGAACTTCAAAACATCAGAGGACCTTCAGTCTCGTTTGGTGACAATTCAAAAGCTAGAGTAATCGGATGATGGTGCATCGAGCAGAATGGAATGTGAATAGTCAACATGGCCCTCGTCGACAGTCTCAAGCACAATCTTCTGAGCATCAGTCAGCTAAGTGAAAATGGATATGTTGTTTCTTTCTTTGATATAGGTTGTGAGATTGCTGAAAGGACCACTGGAGAGGTAAATCTTAGAGGAATCAGGAAAGGACGACTCTATGTTGTGGATTGGGAAAGTGGTGAGCAAGCATCATGCTTTGTAGCATTCAGAAAGGAAGAGACAAACTGGCTATGACACAAGAGGCTAATGCATCTTAACTTTAAGACTATCAATTATATTGCCAAAAATGATATTGTTACAGGACTACCCAAAGAAACCAACAAGAAAGAAAGAATATGCAGAGCCTGTCAATAAGGAAAACAAGCCAAGGCGTCCTTCAAATTGAATCCGGAAAAGGCCACATCAAATAGGATCATTGAGCTGCTGTATATGGATTTATTCGGCCCAGTGACTCCACCCACTATAGGTAATAAACAATATACCTTAGTTGTTGTTGATGATTACTCCAAGTACACATGGGTGAGACTACTCAAAAGCAAGGACGAAGTGAAGATTGTCCTGCCAGAGTTGATACTTCGAGTTCAGAACGACAAAGAGCTCACAGTGAAAAGAATAAGATCTAACAATGGTATAGAGTTCTGTAATAGAGCATTAATGGACTTCTGCACCGATGCTGGGATAGGACATGAAAGGTCCACTGCAAGAACACCTCAACAGAACGGTCTGGCAGAAAGGAGAAACATGACTCTTAAGGAAGTTGTGCGAACAATGCTTGCGGATACAAATCTGAATCAAAGATACTGGGGAGAAGCTGCAATGAATGCTTGGTACACACAAACTCGAAGTGGTCTGAATCTTCGCTTCAACAAAACTCCCTAAGAAATATATCATGGGCGTAAGCCTTCCTTAGCTCATCTTCGTGTTTTTGGTTTACCATGTTATATCCATAATAATGGGAAGTCAAAGTTAAGTACATTCTCTCCCAAAGCTGATGAAGGAGTTTTCCTCGGATATGGACACCCATCTCACAAGGATATAGAGTACTTAACAAGACAACCGAACTTGTGGAAATAACATGCAATGTTATTTTTTATGAAGCTAATTTAGTGCGTAGGACCATGAGAAGCCAAACAGATGAGATTCATGAAACCAATGATGTCAATGGACCTTCGGGCTCGAATACTTCTGAAGTTGAACCGATTGATCCATTTAGGTTAATGAATGAGTCGTCATCCTCACTGGAGATCTTGACTAATCACAAACAATCAAGAAGGTCTGTGATGCAAAAGGAAATGCTGAGACCCCTATAAATTCTCTCGAAGAACTCACATGTCAAGAGGGAACTCAAGAAGAGGAAGTTCAACAGCAAGATAAAGAGGCTAATGAGAATCCCTAAAATGGAGAGAGAATTACTGAAGACAACTCTGCTGGAGTCAACCAGAAACAGACTGCTGAAGATAGGAGCGCTACACCAGCAAATTCACATTCAGCAGAATATACGTCACAAGACAAACCTTCAGCAGAAGTCAACCCTTCAAGCGTAGCAGATAGGTTGAACAACCTACAGCTTGTTGATGTTCCGATTTCAGAAAGTCATATCGGAACGTCTAGCAATCAAGCGATTCCAGTAGAAGAACTAAAAAGACCAAAGTGGCTACTCAGAGATCATCCCACCGAAGCAATCTTAGGAGATCTTGCAGATCCAATCCGAACCAGACACAGCGCCATGTTTGCCTGCAACATATCATAAGAGGAGCCTACCAAAGTGGTAGATGCACTTAAGTCGGGTGATTGGATCAACACAATGCAGGATGAATTGTCAGAGTTCGGAATCATGTATGGGAACTCATCGATCGACTAACACATCAGCCAGTGATAGGAATGAAGTGGGTATTCAAAAACAAGCGTGACGAAAACGGACTCGTCGTTCGCAATAAAGCAAGACTCGTTGCAAAAGGATATGCACAGTGCGAAGGAATAGATTTTGACGAAACATTTGCTACAGTCGCTCGCTTGTAAGCAATCAGGTTATTCCTAGAATATGCCGCTCACTATAGATTTACAGTCTTCTAGATGAACGTCAAGAGCGCATTCATGAATGGTCAATTAAAGGAGGAAGTCTACATGGAGCAACCTTGAGGATTTGAACACGGAAACAAGGTGTAAAAATTAAGGAAAGCTCTCTATGGTCTGAAGCAAGCCTCAAGAGCATGGTACAAAACGCTATCACAGTTTCTGCTCAAGAATAGATTCAGGAAAGGAAAGATCGACAGAACACTCTTCTTGGTCAAGGATGCTGAAGACATACTGCTCGTCCAAATCTACATGGATGACATCATATTTGGATAAAAAAATCTGACCCTATGTGTAAAGTTTGCTAGACTTATGCAGACTAACTTCCAGATGAGTATGATGGGAAAATAGTCATATTTCCTTGGACTGCAAGTTCAGCAATCCAACGACGGGATCTTCATCCACCAGAAGAAGTATACCAAAGATCTCATCAGCAGATTTTGTCCAGAAAAGACGAAGACACTTCGGATTCTCATTAGCACAACCTGTCAAATTTCAATGGACGAAGAAGGCGAATCTGTGGACCCCACAGCATATAGATGTATTATTGGTTCTTTGTTATATCTAACAGCCAATAGGCCAGACATTTCGTATGCTGTAGGAGTATATGCTAGATATCAAGCAAATCTAAAGAAATTGCACATGGAGTATGCACGAATGATCGTTAGATATTTAAAAGGAACAGAATCCTTAGGAATTTGGTATCCCAGAGCAGATGATCTCACACTCGTTGGATATTCAGATTCGGACTTTGGAGGATGTCGAATTGATCGAAATAGTATGAGTGGGACATGCCAATTCCTTGGTCATAAGCTGATAAGCTGGTTCACCAAGAAGCAACACTCCATAGCAACATCCACAACAGAAGCTTAGATGTGGCTACTGTAAGCTACTGTACATAGGTGTTGTGGATCAAACAACAACTTCAAGACTATGAAGTCAGCACCAGTTGTGTTCCTATATACTGCGACAACAACAGTGCTATGTGCATTACAAAAAATCCAGTACATCACTCTAGGACGAAACACATTGATATCCGACATCACTTCATCAAAGATCATGTTGAGAAGAATGATATCCCAGTGGATTATATCAGAACAGAAGATCATCTTGCAGACATCTTCACTAAACCTCTAGCAGAAGGAACATTCAAAGAGCTTTATATGAAGCTCAGTCTATTAGAATTAGATGAGGTAATGGAAGAATGAGTCCTAGCTCTCATTCTGTTCGTAGATTTCTTAGAGTTATTGAAGGATATTTGGAATTCTCAAATCTATTGGATTTACAGAATTATTTGTATTTCTTGGAGATTATGCGGAATAAGAGTGTGTCCAAGCTCACGGTCTTCAGAGGAATTTAGACAAATTCCACCCGATTGCTGAATCCCACCACTGGACAAGTTGTAAAATACAGCAGCAAATAAGTTTATAGACCCAAAGGAATGTCGAACCCACAGGAATAGTGCAATGAAAATATATCATGTACTAGACACAGTTTATCAATTCTTTGTTTGAGAAATCAAAATTTGGGAAGAGGGTTTTGTTTTACAAAACAGAAATAACTTTTGGAATAAAATTCAATAATAAAAGCACAGATTCCAGGGAAATCAACCAATCCAATTCAACACGCATAAACAATGAATCCAAACCCAAAATAATTACTTAGGTGGAAAATCTGATATTTTGGAATTAATTCCTTTTTTGGGCAATTGAAACCTAGATTACTAGAAAGTGAATTTTACCTTTCGGTCTCAAGAACACAAACTAGTCAATCACAATAAAGATACAGATTTGAAAACCCTACAATTGATTCTTCCTTTTGAGATAGAAACCAATTATATCAAAATTCCATTTTCGTTTTATTAATTATCTCCTCTTGGTCTAAAATTAATAACTATAAATCCAGTATTCATCTCTCGATCCTTCAATTGAAAATAGATTTTAGAGTGAAAAACATAGAATTTGAACCAAGTTAATTAGGGTTTGGGATTGATTGAATTATAACATGCCAATAAGGATGGTGAAAACCCTAAACCTGTTAAGGGTTCTTTCCTAAAATAATTGAAATAAACATAAATAAACTTACTTGAATCATTGAAGAAATAGGAACCTTGAAGTACTTGAATGTCTTGAATCGAAAGCAACAATAAAATAAAGAGTACTGGAAAAATAAAGAGTTTTATGCTGAAAAATATTATAAAGAGTGCTGTAAAAACTGAAATAAAAGACCTAATTTTTTAGCCTAACAAGTCCTATTTAAAGGGGGGAAATTAAATCTTCAAAAGGTAATGGCTTGGGAAGGAAAAATCTCCAACTTGGGCAAAAATATGCCTTTCCGGCGCGCGTGTCGATCGACGGGCTGCTTGTCGATCTACACGGCAGCAGATCGAAATCCTTCAAAATTTGTCCTCTATCTCAATCGACAGGGGCCCTGTCGATCGACAAAGAGGCTTCTGTGTCGCCCGAAATTCCTGCATTCGACTCCTTCTGCGCAGTCTTACGGTTTTAGCCATAACTTGTGCTCCCGAACTCCGATTGACCCGATTCCAGTTGCGTTGGAAAGCTAACTCAAAGATAATTCTATTTCAATGCTCCATTAGATCATATTCCACGTGTGGAAGAATTAGTGACTGTTCATTTGGACATCAACTGCTTTTGGTACGGGTTTTCATTGATTTTGGCCTAAAATCTGCAAAATCTTACCATGACAAGCATAATATCCCCTATATACATTTCATGCTTGATTATTAACTAAAAACTAAAGGAAATGCAAGAAACCAATAAGAAAACAACGTGATAAGTGAGGCAAAATACGAGCTTATCAACCCCCCAAGCTTAAACAATTGATTGTCCTCAATCAACAAAAGAATGAACCAAAAGTTAAAGTAGAAGAGAAGTGGAATGCCTCACAAGATTCATCACAATCAAACTCATAAATCCACAAAACATCAACACTTTGTAAGATTCAGAAAATCAGTAAACCATGGAAGACTTACAAGGGAAGTGTTTTCACTCATTCACTCCAGTGTTTAGGATAATATGAGATCACACAAGTCATGCAAATCAAGTTCTACCTTTGGCTTGCAAATATTCTAAATCTCCACTGCAAATATGTGTACACAAGTCTAAGATCAGAAAGGACTTTATTCAAGGTTGTAATGTAGGCTTTTTAGTGAAAGATGGAGAAATATTTGGCCAAGTGACGAAAATCAATCAAGTAATCCTCAATCAATCAAACCACTATCTATTGATGTCCACCCTTCTCCTATAATATTCAATACAAACCAAGGCTCTTTTATTTATTTTTCTTTTCACACATATCCTTTTATGCTCTAAACAATTTTGATTATACATTTGAGATTATAAGGATTAACAAACACATAAACACATTTTTTTTCATTTTTTCAAAAAAATTTAGAGCCCAACCTTTCTATTGTTTTCACCCTTCTAATAATGTCTTATCTTTTTCAAAAAAATCCCAACCCACTCTCATAGACAAAGAAAGAAAATTCATAGGCTCAAAAGGGCTGACAAGGGATAAATATTTAAATAGGACAGTGTATGGGATAAATAGGCTAAACAAAGATGGCCTAAAATCATTTCTTAAACCTGTGCACACTAGCAGTTTTGAAAAAGAAACAAAGCAAGTTCTAGAGATATTCAATAATGCAGACACACTCACAATCGAAATTAAGGCTCAATTCTCACACTTGGGACAACAATTCTTCCATAATAAACATCAAATCATCATCAACATCTTGCATTTGTAAGTTTCAAAACAAGTAATCATGCGGTTTTCTACATTAATAGGCATACTCAACCACTATACTACAATTAATGCATAATCAAGTCAATCAATTCAAATCTTGCATTCTTGTTGGGTTATCTCTTAGCTTTGTAAATTTTCTCACAAAATCACAATTTTATTCAACAAATGCAATAAAATATTTAAACTAAGCAGAAATTTAAACAAACTGGAAGCATAAAGTAAAAGGGAAGAAATAGTTTCAACTCCAAGTCCTCCTCCCCCAAAACTTATTCAATTGACAGAGAGAAAAAGTTTGAAAATCAGACTAGGAGTGAAACTATACCTCGATGTTGGTCTCAGACACCAACATTTTATCCCTCGGAGGCTGCAGAATGCGAAAGACGAAAACTGCTGCTGCTAGCACTCTGTGTCGATCGACAGGGGGTCTGTCGATCGACATAGAGCCTTCCTGTCGACTGGATTGGTGGGTTGAAGTGTGCTCCGTCTCTTGCCTTTGTGTCGATTGACACCCTGTGTGTCGATCAAAATAGAGCTCTAATTTTTTTAATTAAAAAAAAACACACAAAAATTAGAATAACAAATGAAATGAAGCAAGTAAACAATGGGTTACCTCCCATGCAGTGCCTTAGTTATTGTCTTGGCTCAATGATAGGGATCCTTCACCAAGGAGGTCGGGTCCAGACTCACCGCCCCCTTGCATCGATCATGTAGACCATCCGATCACGAATAACAGTGGTGAGCTCGGAAGAGGATGGTGTAATTGACAATTTTGCCATCCCGTTTTTGCACTCTCATTCGATCTCGGCAGCTTCTTCATCTTCCTCAATGGTGGTGAAGATTTTATTGCAAGCAGCTTCCTTTTGGCTTTGATCAATCACAAAGGTGATCATCTCATCATTCCCACGGAGTGTAATCTCTCCATCTCGGTAGTCTATCTAGGCTCCACTCGTCCTCAAGAACTCTCTTCCAAGGATCATTGGCATTCCATGTTGTTCCTTCATATCCAACACAACAAAATCAGCAGGAAAAATTAAATGACCAACACGAATTAAAACATCTTCCATAACTCCCCTTGGTCAAGAAATTGAGCGATCGGCCATGTGAAGAGTGATTGAGGTTGGCCTCATCTCACCTATCTGCAGCTTTTGGAAGACTGAATATGGCATCAAGTTAATGCTGGCTCCTGTATCGCAGAGGACATCTCCAAGCTCCTTTCCCCCAACCTCAATCGGGATGGAGAAGCATCCTGGATCAGATCTCTTTGGTGGTACCTGTTTCTGCAAAAGAAGACTACATTGTTCATGAATCGAAATAGTTTGATCTTCATTTACCGACATTTCCTCTATAATTAGCTTCCTCAAAAACTTCATGTAGCTGGGAATCTCACGGAGAGCCTCTTCAAGAGAATGTTGATGTTGACCTTCTTGAGATTCTCCACGATTCGAGCAAACTTTGAATCTTCCTTCTTCTTTGCAAATCTTTAGGGAAAGGGCATTGGAGGAATTGGATCACCTTTCTTCTTTGGATTTTCAGCTCCATGTGGCCCATGTTTTGCCTGCATGTCGATTGCATCTTTCTGTCCTGCCTGTCGATCGATAGAGGGGTGTCGATTGACACGGTTGCATCCCCCCAGTCGGTCGATTTGCTTCCCTATCGACCTATGTTGTTCTACCCGTCCTCTGTGTCGACCGAAACATGCTCTGTGTCGGTCAAAATAGAGGCATATTAAGCGGGAAATCCCTCTCTTTCAGCCCCAAAATCATCCTCGGGCATGCTAGGGCCATCGTACCTCGTACTGAACCTCAAAGAAATGGCATTGACTTGGTTTTCCTTGTCCGAGTTGTGCATCGAGCATCTGAAGGTGCTTCGTCATGTGCTACATGTGAGCGGACATGTTCTTCACCTTAGTTTCCACCTTGCCAAACCTATTGTCGGAGCTTTTGATGAATTGTTCAAGTGTCTCCTCAAGCACGGACCTCTTCTTCTCCACAATCTCTCCGCCAGATCCAACACTGAACCCCGGTGGAGGATTCTCAGCTGCGTAAGGGTTAAAATTAGAAAAACGAGGATGGTTCTTAGCATTGTAAGTGTACCCTTGATTGTTGGCTCGATATTTGTTGTTGTTGTAACCTCCATTGGCATAGTACACTTCAGCGGTATTGGAGGTGCTCGAACTGTCTCCTCGGTAGATGTAGTCAGCCTCAATGGGAACAATGGCCGAGTTAGGATCTCAAATAGCTGGTACCGAAGCTCTACCGGCCTCCAATTGTTTGAATTCTTCTCGGAGCTTCTTCACTTCAGCCACCACATCAATTTCTGGAATAATGGTCACCACCTTTACTGCTTTCTGCCTTTCAGTAGGCCATTGATGACTGTTGAGGGCCATGTCTGCAAGAAGTTGCATCTCCTCTTCTCCACTCTTCTTCATGAGAAGTTGTCCAGCTGAAGCATCCACCAACTCTTTTAGATGAGGGGTTAGTCTTTCTTAAAAATGGCATATCTGCATCTCAAGATCAATTCCATGGCCAGTGAACATCCCCAACAGCTCCTTGTATCTCTTCCAAACTTCATAGAGGGTCTCATCGTACGTCTGACTGAAGTGAGTGATGTCGGACTTCCTCTTCATGATGACACTGGGTGGAAAGAAGTTGGTGAGAAACTCTGCCCGGAGCCGTGCCCACGTGGCGATCCTACTCTTGTCCAAGCTAGCAAACCAAGACCGGGCTTCATTCCTGAGAGAAAAAGAAAATATTTGCATCCGGATGGTGTCTTAAGTCACTCCGTTCTGCTTGATCGTGTCGCACACCTCGATGAACTGACTGAGGTGGCCGTACAGGTCCTCAATGACCTTCCCTGCATACTGGTTCTGCTGGACCATCTGAATCAGGCGTGTCTTTTGCTCAAAGTTGTTGGCATCAATGCCAACTTGGAATCTCGGCTTCTCTCTCTGTAGCAGGAAGTGATCGAGTATGGATCTTTAAGGCACCAAAATCTGTCTTTCGGGTTTCCTCCATTGTTCATGGCTGCCAGTCTAGCAGCTTGCTCTGCTTGAATGACCTGTGCTGCTTGGAGTTGCTCCCTGAGTTGTCGGACCTCATTCACAAACTATCTTTGTTCCTCGGGAGTCATGTTTTGAAGTGGTGCTTCCGGTGGTTGCTCCATCTCTACCTCTCTTTCCTTGTTCTTTCCTTTGCTTTTGTTTCTCCTACAGGTAGCATCAATTTCTGAATCAAAGGATTCCAGATTCTTCCCCCGAGCTCTTGTGTTCATGCACCTGAAAAGAAAACAAAAAAATTGGGAATCAGCCTCTGTGTCGATCGACAGGGGCCCAATCGATCGATACGGGTGATACGGTTGTGTCGATTGACACTCAGGGTGTCGATCGAAATAGAGTGCAAAACCTAAAAATTCACACACACGCACGCGAACAAAAATAAAAAACTCAATCCAGAAAATATCAAAACAATCCAATAACAAAACAAAATCTGACTATCCCCGGCAACGGCGCCAATTTGACAAGCTGTAAAATACAGCAGCAAATAAATTTATAGACCCAAAGGAATGTCGAACCCACAGGGATAGTCGAACCCACAGGGATAGTGCAATGAAAATATCTCATGTATTAGACACAGTTTATCAATTCTTTGTTTGAGAAATCAAAATTTGAGAAGAGGGTTTTGTATTTCAAAACATAAATAACTTTTGGAATAGAATTCAATAATAAAAAAGCACAGATTCCAGGGAAATCAACCAATCCAATTCAACATGCATAAACAATCAATCCAAAACCAAACTAATTACTTAGGTGGGAAATCTGATATTTTGGAATTAATTCCTTTATTGGGCAATTAAAACCTAGATTACTAGAAAGTGAATTTTACATCTCGGTCTCAAGAACACAAACTAGTCAATCCCAATAAAGATACCAATTTGAAAACCATACAATTGATTCTTCGTTTTGAGATAGAAACCAATTATATCAAAATTCTATTTATGTATTATTAATTATCTCCTCTCGGTCTTAAATTAATAACTCTAAACCTAATTCAATCTTCATCTCTTTATCCTTCAATTGAAAATAGATTTTAGAGTGAAAAACATATCGAATTAAAACATGCCAAAAAGGATGGTGCAAACCCTAGAACCTGTTAAGGGTTCTAGCCTAACATAATTGAAATAAACATTGCAATAAACATAAATAAACTTACTTGAATCATTAAAGAAATAGGAACCTTGAAGTAATTGAATGTCTTGAATCCAAAGCAACAATAAAATAAAGAGTACTGGAAAAATAAAGAGTTTTATGATGAAAAATAATTATAAAGAGTGCTGTAAAAACTGAAATAAAAGTCCTAATTTTCGAGCCTAACAAGTCCTATTTATAGGGGGAGAAATGAAATCTTCAAAAGGTAATGGCTTGGGAAGGAAAAATCTCCAAATTGTGCAAAAATATGCCTTTCCGGCGCGCGTGTCGATCGACACGGCTGCAGATTGAAATCTTTCAAAATTTGTCCTCTGTCTTGATCGTCAGGGGCCCAGTCGATCGACACAGAGGCTTCTGTGTCACCCAAAATTCCTGCATTCGACTCCTTCTGTGTAGTCTCACGGTTTTGGTCATAACTTGTGCTCCCAAACTCCAATTGACTTTATTCCAGTTGCGTTGGAAAGCTAACTCAAAGATACTTCTGTTTCCATGGTCCATTAGGTTAGATTCCACGTGTGGAAGAATTTGTGACTGTTCCTTTGGACATCAACTGCTTTCAGTATGGATTTTCATTGATTTTGGCCTAAAACCTGCAAAATCTTACCATGACAAGCATAATATCTCCTATAAACATTTCATGCTCGATTATTAACTAAAAACTCAAGTTAATGCAAGAAATTGATAAGAAAACAACGTGATAAGTGAGGCAAAATACGAGCTTATCACTTCTCAACAATTTTAACGGTCAAAATTAGTGAAATATTAGTTTCAGCAGACCAAATCAGGAGAATGCTGAGTCTCAGCTCTCAACATGGAAAGACGACTGTTGTATCAAGAACTGCTAAATCAATTTTGGAAAATTGATCAGATAAGGGAACAAATATCGAGACACTCAACCGACGTATCAAGTAAGGATAATCTTTAAGGATGAAGCGATGATTGATAATCACTATCATTACCAAAGACTTCGTTCAAGGCTCGAGACGATTCAGTTCTAAATATTGCATCTCGTATGGCCACGTTGAAACTCTTACCAAAACTGTTGGTTCCCAAGGGAGATGAAGTGATTGGTTAAACAAATCTCTAGGGTGAATACATCTATTTAAGGGGAGGATAGTTACTTAGGAATTCATATCCAAAACCTCTTAAACCTAGAATCGCCCTATTCTTTCTATTCCCTTCATTCAAACCCTGTTGCTCGAGAAAAACCAGAAATGTCTTCTATCATTTCACCAAAATACCTTCAGAATAGGTTCGAGCAACATGACTTGGAAGTCTCCAAATTGAGAGGAAGAGTCGTAATCTTCACAGAGATCATATCTAAGAAAATTCTCTCAATTTTTGGTTCACCATTGACGATGAGCTTTCTGATATTAGAACTGAATGGAGATTGGAGATTCATTCTGTCAAGCCATGACAACCTTCTCGTTGGAGAAATATAAACTTTTCAGGTGGGTCTGAGGACGAATATTCCTTAGGCACATAATTTGAGAATACCTTTGGGTAAAGGTTCTCAAATAACTAATTTCTAATCTCTTTTTCCGTGCACCAATGCTAGAAAATGGAGACGAAGAAGTAAGATGAAGAATGTGTCTGTGGATGCAGTTGATGCAACTCGAATGAATTTGCTTGACATCCAGGGCAACAAATAAGCATGCTGGCAGTACAAATGATACCCGTCCTCCTCTTAGGAAACATCTGTAAATGCCAAGTGTTGATAAGAAAGTGGATAAGAGCGCCGATCAGAGCAGATGGAGAGATCTACTGGATTCAGATTTTCTTCCGTGTGTTGTCCACTGGAGAATGAGAAAGCTGCAAACCGAAGGGATGTCCAGGAAGGAGTGCAAGTTCAAGGAGGTAGAAAATGAACTTGAAGCTGGATATCACTCAGCCAACAAGACATTGCTGCGCAAGTGTGGTGACTTGCAGCAATGAGCTTGGGGAAAAGACCAAGAAGGAGCAGATCTAGCAAAGGCGTTATTTGGAGCAGTCTGAACACAAATTGATCATTGTAAATTTGTAACTTTATACTTTGCAAAGTGTAACTCTTGTAAATCAGTGATATCAATAAAATGCTCGTTTTGATGACAATACCCTGTTGTCTAAAACAATATAATTGTCTAATTCAAAATGCTAGATCAGTACATTCCTCGTGTACTTAGAATCCTATCTACAATTCTTATGATTTTCCCGGTAGAAGACTGAAAAGTATAAAGGAAAATCAGAAGATAGGAATTTCTCAAAGGTCTCCCCAATCTAGTCGGAAGCAGAGTGCTTGATAGGTGAGAATGGATAATTTCTCAAGCAAACTATTTTCTGCTGACTGCTGAGTCCAAGCTCTCAGCAGATTCCCGACACTTACTGAGTCCGAGCTCTCAGTAAAGACTCTTAAACTTAAAAGATTTTAGAAATCTAAAGAGTTTAGATGTACTGCTGAATCAAAGCCTTCAGCAGATATCTGGTGATGGCTGAGTCCAAGCTCTCAGCAGGTTGATATGGATTGCTATTCAGCGATAGGAAATAAAACCAGAAAAATGATTACTGAGTCCAAACTCTCATTAAAGAGACTCTTTGCTCCAAAAAGGATAAAACCTTACAAGACTCTGTTTCGTCTACTGAGTCCAAGCTCTCAGTGGAACCCCGAAGACTGCTGAGTCCAAGCTCTCAGCAGATGATCAGTGTCTATAGAATAAAAGGACCTTTAGTGAATTAAACCGATTGCTGAGTCCAAGCTCTCAGCAAGCAAATACAGAAGGTCTAAGGAATGCTAAGATCACAGAAGAATAGGAAATCAAATGCTGAGTCCAAGCTCTCAGCAAACTGTTTGATCTGAAGTATTCAACTATAGAGGGGTACATAAGATAATCCTATGCTGAGTCCAAGCTCTCAACATAGGCCTTTCATGTTACTGGATACGCTCCTCTCAGTAGATATATTTCTGCATGTTGACCAGCAAACAAGGAAGAGATAATCATTTCAAATCTCTCGAAAGGCTGGATTATCTATTGACAGAGAAGCTACAAAGCCCACATTAATTGAAAAGGTGACTCTAGCTCAGGGCTGCGACGATTAGACAGAAGACACGTTAGCCACGCACAAGTTTCCAACTTCATGGGACGTAAGGCGAACCGTCACCAACTACCCAACTGTCGATTTATCCAGATCAGAAGAAGAGATCCAACCGCTCACAGAAAAGCCTGTTACTTGGGATCGCATAAAGGAAGGGTGGTTTGGAAATCCTAAACCTCAATACTCCCATTATTTCTGATTTTGAAATTCCTTCTACTCTACATCTTCTTGAGTTTTCAAAAGTAATATCAATGGTGGAATCGTCCAACCGTGCTAGTCCCCCTGCTGAATCATCCGAACGGCCAACCATACCTGGAGACCCTGAATAATTCCAACCAACGTTCACAGGTATCTTCAAGACGAAGGACATCGATGAGTCAATTTCCTACTATCGCCTAGTTTTCATAAGTCATGGTAAGGAGCCTGGTAAACTCACCTACGAACAGAAAAAGGCATCTCAAGTCAAGAAGGATGAGATACTCTACGAACCGTTGTTCAAGAAGCAATACTGCAAAAATCTCATAGGAAAAATCTGCTAAAGTATATATTTGCAGAACCTCAGAAATTTTGTCCGCACATAGTTGCAGAGTTCTTCGCATGAGCAGGGGTTGATGAAAGTGAAGAGTTTTTCACTACAAGTGTTTTGGGCACAAAAACTGTTGTGAGCCCAGAAGTGTTGGAGAAGAAGTATGGACTGCAAGGAGACGGAGAGGATGTAGCCAACTACAAAGTGAATGACAAAGCCGAGATACAGAAAAGATGGCTAGGTGGAAAACAAACACCTTAAAAGATCCTTGGAAGATAGCAGCACCCCTGAGGTCACTTGAAGAATCACTGAAGAGCCTAGCTCAAATTGTCATAAGGATGCTAGTGGGAGAGGTTGGTTCACTATTAGAATTTAGTGCAAAGAAGTTTGTTGTTATGATTGCAATTGAGATCAAATCCGAGGAAATCGGACGAACTTAATCTACACCAAATGGCTAGCGCATGTGTACAAGAACAAGAACATGAAGACGGATCATATATTCACTCAGGGTGTGGGTTTTGGACTCAAGATCAGTCACTTTCTGGAAAGAATCATACCAGAGGGTAAGCGTTTCCGTGGTGAGGATTTGATACACTCCGAATACATACCACCAACCAGGAAACGGCAACCGCCGAAGAACTTCAAGGACCGTTGATTCCGAAGGGAAAGAGCAATGTGAATCCTGATGATCCATCCAATGAAGAGGACCCCTACTAGGGACATGCCATCATGCCAACTTCTGTTCCGCTTACTGAAGAAGAAGTTGAGGAAGAAAGGAGGAGAGCATAACATAATGCTCTGTTTGAGGAATTTGAAAGCCTAGTCGACTTCACTCAACTAGAAACCGGTCAACCCCCTGAGCCAACCATTGTGAAGAAGAGGTGCTAAGAAAGAAGCCCTCAACAGAAGAGGAGGAAGCCAGCCGGTGATGAAGAGCAAGCCAAGAAGAAGGGTAAGCATGATCGATTTCTAGGAACAACCGTGAAAGTTACCATGCCAGAGGTAGACACTTCTCTCCCAATACCCGATGTCATTCAGGAGAGTGAGGCAGAAGCAATTGAGAAAGCCTCCAAAGATGCAAAATGAAGGCTTGAATTCTCCGATGAGGAGGAGTCGCGAAAGAAGTGACGACAACAGAAAGCACTCAAAAGGGCAAAAGAACTAAAGGAGTTTGCGAAGTTAAAGCTTCAAATGACTCTTGAACAGAGGGATACTCAGTACGAGCAAGTCATTGAAAGCTACGCTGAGCGAAATGCCAAGGTCCAAACTGGTGACAAAACTGGTCGCATCGCCAGAAGGGATGTCGAGAAGGCACAATTTGGAATAGTGAAAACCAAGGTTAGGTTAGATGAAGAAAGGTTTACAAATCCAGATGTTATGACAAATGCCGATTTTGACAGAAGGCAAATGAAAGAAGCTATTAAAGAATCTAGGAAGTTGCAGACTTCTGTGCAAGGATAAAGGAGTGGTGTCCTCCAACCACAGTGAGAGATGAGAAGAATGATGATCTCATCTCATGGGCAAAAGATATTTGTATCTTTATTGAAGCTCAAGTTGTTGCCGATGTTGAGAACTCATATCCTATAGAATTACTGGGCGAGTCTTCCGATCTTGAATGGATAAGAATAGTGTTCCCGTGATGGCGATTTATCGACTTTGCCACTCATGAACTACATTTTGAGGACTATGCGATTATAATGGCCATGATGGATCTTATCTACTAGAGGAGTGAAGAGGAATGGGCAGACGACTGGATGGATCAGACATCCAAATGACAGTATACGGAGAAACAGGTAGCTGACAGATTGAAGAAGATTAAGGCACACAGAGCACTCACTGAAGATCGCTCATTGCCACCATCTGAGTATGCTGCAGAGGACTCTCCACAATTCACTCAAAACTTTGAATCTCCCGCCACACGAAGACAGATGGCCGAGCTGACAAGTTGAAAAGGAAGATAGCAGAAGAACAAGCCGCATGTAAAAGAGAAGAAGATAGGAGGCAGATGTTGGCGTTTAAAGAAAAGATTCCTATTCAATTAGCCAACAAGTCATCCAGAGTGGATTGCGTTAGGCCTCCTTCTCCCATCTCAGCTGAAGAAAATGGAAGGGAGAATGAACCTTCCACAGCAACTCATACGAATCTACCATCCAGTTCATCTCAAGCACTGGCTATGACTGCCCCCATGCCTACTGCCCAGAATCAACTACTGTTGTCCGAGGAACCCCAACTCATGACGATTGAGCCCTTGAGCTCCAACACTTATTAGAGGGATCTCCAGCAATATATTCATACAATGGTAGGAAGGAGCATTAGAGAGCAACTTTTGCCCAACATGCAAATGCCAGTCACGAATCAGATGATCGAGGCAAAGGACGAAATGCATGCTACTCTGCAAGATAAATTTGAGACCTTCTCCACAGGAGTTTTTACTGTGATCAAAGAGGGGGAAGTGAAGAGACTAGCAGAGGAAGCTGAAAAAAGAAAGGAAGAAGTAGACAGATTTTGTCGCCTTGAAGCTCGAAGAAAATTAGAAAAAGATCTAAGAAGACAACGAGAAGAAGAAGAGAGAGAAGGGAAAAGAAGGATAGAAGAAAGGGAGAGAATCAGAAGACAAGAATGAGAAGCTGTAGTGGATAACTTCGTGATGGTGACGTTCGAAGCTCTAATGCATGTGAAGAAGACCACCGCTGGTTCCTCAGGTACCAAGAACACTGCTGATTCGGACTCCTCAACAACCAATAAGTAATATCTCTCTTATCTTTCCGAGTCTTCTAGTCGAAAAACATAATGTTTTTTTATTTCGATTATGGTGTGTGTTTCATGTACGTTAAAGCATGATTCTATAATGAAAACTAATCCAGGTTGAAGACAACACCTAATTGTCCAACGCTAATCTAATTGAACTACCCGGAATTACACACTTAGTGTAATGAGCAAACTGCGTGGATTGATGTTGTGTGTGATATGTTCCTGTGTGTTTGCTTGATATGAATGTGTGAATGTACTACATGCTTATCTAATAAAAGGTTTGAAAGACATTTATTTGTTACAAATTGAATAATCGAGCATTACCCTTGTTATTTTGAGAGGGAACTTTTAGAAATCATACTGAGTCTATGGGAGTTGAGATTCTGAGAATAGACTTGATAGAATTTTTTTTTGTAAACTCAGTAATCAGCTTTCCCATGATCAATTAGTTTTAAACCTCAACATTGAGGCTTAAATCACACCAAAAAGGGGAAATTGTTACGAATATTGTTAGAAATATTAAACGCCTTGGTTGTCAACATTTTCGTAATTATGTTTTGGTGCATCAAAGCTCAACCCAAGCAATCGACGATCTAGTTTCTAGCAACTTAGTATCGAGTCAAATGTAAAAGTCTTGTATAGGCAATATATATACTCATGTTGTAATAGAATTAGAGAAGAAGAAGAATAAAACTACTGAAAGAATCAGGAGATTTGATGTTTAATGAAGATTGCTGAAGAAGAACATTAAAGGCTAGCAAATATGGCAGAATGCTGAAGTAGTAACTCCAGTAGAATACGAAGAATCTTAGTGAAGGCTACTAAGATGCCAGCCGTATGCCAACCACCAGCAAACTCTCTACAGTAATCAAGAGAAACATTGGAGTCGTAAATCAGAAGGATCCAGATCACAATGAAACCTGATGAATCAGAGAATAGAACAATCATCAGACACAATGAAGGTTCCAAGTTCAAACTAAAAGATCCGTTCTGACAAAGATTACCTCAGATAGAAGCTACACTAATCAGAGACGAGGGAAGTTGAAGAGTCTTTGTCCACTGCAGAAAAGGAAGAATGCAAATAGGCGAGCAATGCCTTTGAGTCTAATGGATAAGATTGAAACAGTCGTTTGAATCTTCACCTATTAACAGGTGTAATCCTAAATTGATTCAAAGGTTCACGACATTATATTCACAAAGAAAACTAGAGAACAAAACACTCTCTACACAACGCAAACTCATCCGAGCTAGTACGTAATTGAAGCTTTCCCACAAGCTATCATACTTGAAGCTCGAGACCTCTGAAGTATATCTTCTAAGGTTGATATTGGGATTCTTTCTAATCCAGAAAGAATCTAGCAGTCACCTTGCTACGCTAGTGCAATTCTTACGGGAATCGCCAACACAAGGATAGGTTCTGGGAATAACTATAAAATGCCCAACAGTCGACGTCTGATAAGCTCGTTTTTCTACTCACTTATCGCATTGTTTTTCTTTTCTTTTATGCATTTTAGCTTGTTTTCTTGAATAAACTGAGCATGAGTATATATTAGAGGGTGTTATGCTTGCCATGGTAAGATTTCGCAGGTTTTAGGCCGAACTCAATGGAGAACCCGTACCGAAAGCAGCATATGTTCAAAGGAACAGTCACAAATTCTTTCACCGATGGAATCTGAGCTAATGGAGCATGTCATTTGAAAGATCTTTGAGTTAGCTTTCCAACACAACTGGAATCGGATCAATCGGAGTTCGGATGCGAAAGTTATGGCTAAAACCGTGAGACTGCGCAGAAGGGTCGGAAGTGGCGAAAACGTCTCTGTTTCGACCAAAATCAAAGCCATCTCGGCCGGGCCGAATTTTCCATCTCGGCCGTGGCAAGGGCCATCTCGGCCGAGACAGACTTCTTTGGCGAGAATTGCTTGGGGAACAATATATACATCAATATGGAAGCAATAAATCATACCTTTTGAAGATATCCATCCAAGGCCTCAACCCTACTCCTATATAAACTCTTCAATAGCTCAGAATTATTAGCCTTCTTTTTATCATCTTTAATCTTTTTTCCCCCTTTACAGTTTTTACACCTTTATTTTCTGTTTTTTTTAGAATTCCTTTACTTTTTGTTGAACCTTTACTTTTTAATGCAATCTTTATTTTTCCCTGCAATGTTTATCTTTACTATGTTAGGCTAGAACCCTAAATAGGTTCTAGGGTTTCTCCATCTGTGATGCTTGTTTAGATTTATTTATTCAAACCCTTTTATTGGTTTAAACTCTTTGATTTTATTTCAAATCTATTTTCAATTGAAGCATCGAGAGATGAAAATTGGAATAGGTTTTAGTTATTGATTGAAGGACCGAAAGGTGAAAATCGATAATAGGAAGTGAGAGTTTAATGCTTTTGAATTCTGTCTGACCACGAAGATTTTAATTGTAGGAAAATCTAGATCTTTATGAAATTGATTAATTGGTGTATTTTGAGACCGAGAGGAGATAGATCACTAATTAATAATTTAGGTTTTAAATTGCCCGACCAAGGAATTAATTCCACAATAAAAGGTTTTCCACCAAAATTGTGTTTTATGGGTTTGAATATTTAATTCTTGCATGTTGATCAGTTTGGTAGATTTCCCTAGAATCTGTGCTTTTTAATATTTGAATTTCTCTCTTTAATTATTTGTTTTGAAAAACCAAAACCCAAAAAATTGATTTGCCCAAACAAAAGATCTGAAAACCATATCCAGTACATGATTCTCCATCGTAGCACTATCCTTGTGGGATCGACCAACCCTTGGGTTGTTTATAAATTTATTTGCCCTTTGCTATAATTTGTATGCAGATTTAGCATCGATCAACGTCCAAGGAGAATGGAGGTTTGTCCTTACTCTATGCAGTGACAAGGTGAAGATTGAAGACCGAGGTGCTTGAAGGTGCGCGCTGACCAGACGGAGGAGCTGCTCAACATTAGTGATCAGGCCTGACCTTGTACTCAATCTTTTAGTGAAATTTCAGTCGGATGACTGAAGAGCGGACGTAAAACAGTTGTTCAAACCACTATAAATCCTTGTGTCTCTTTTACTGCTTTTATTCTTTATTGTGTGAGTGTGCATACTTGAAACTCAACACACCAAGTGTTGTAGTATAATCCATAATTAACTAAACAAATATTCGAGCTTAAACACATTTGATTAACACTTGCTAAGTCGAGACCTTAGTAAGACAAGTGCAAGTTCAAGCTGCAAATGACTCTTGAACAGAGGGATGCTTAGTATGAGCAAGTCACAGCAAGATATGCCGCGCGAAACGCCAAGGTCCAAACTGGTGACAAAACTGGTTGCATCAATAGAAGGGACGTCAAGAAGGCACAATCTAGAAAAGGGAAAACCAAAGTTAGGTTTGATGAAGAAAGGTTTACAAATCCAGATGTTACGACAGATGTCGATTTTGACAAAAGGCAAATGAAAGAAGCCATTAAAGAATCTAGGAAGTTGCAGACTCCTGCGCAAGGAGAAAGGAGTTCTGCTACCGTGACTGTTCAGCCCGCCACCACTCAAGGGGGAAGCGTAAGTGCTGAAGTCAATACTGAAGGAACTATGCTACAGACTGTTGCGCAAGGAGGAAGCAGTTCTGTTGCTGAAAGAGTAAGTAAAGAAGAAAGAACTGGCAGCGCAAGGTGAAAGCTGAGTTGTTGCGATTACGGCAGAGATCGATTTGGTGAAGGAAGGAAACAAGATCTAAAAAAAAGATAAGACAACAGATGAAAGGACTGCTGACCGTGACATGACAGAAGATGAGGGTACAGCAAACCCCTAGCTAGATATCGAATTAGATGTTCAACAACTAATTACTACAGCAAGAACAATGGAGATCAATGAGAATGTTGCTGAAGAGACACTAATGGAAGTAGAAGCTACTCCCTCCCGAGATGCTGAAACCCGAGAAAGACTGGAAGCAAACCTCACTGCAAGCGCATGAAACGAGCAGTATCTTCGCGCATTGGGAATGAATCCATCTATAGTTCCAGGATGGAATTCAGCAGCAGATACTACAACTTTGTTCGAAAGAACCATTGAGTCACTATGGCAGAGACGTATTCCAATTCCGAGTTCTCCCGAAGTGTTAGGTATATCATTCAGTGACATCCATAGTTTTGATGAGGAAGAGAATACAGGAACCACAGGAGCTGCCACAGGAAGTGGACTACTTGCAGATGGTGATTTCGTGTTTAGAGGAGAAACTCTCAGAGTGCCCATGGAAGGACTACTTGACAGGAACTTCAAAGCCAAATGGATTGCTAAGTGGTGTCCTCCTGTCACAGTGAGAGATGAGAAGAAAGATGATCTCATCTAATGGGCTAAAGATATTTGTATCTTTATTGAATCTCAACTTGCTGTCGATGTTGAGAACTCATATCCTGCAGAATTGCTGGGCGAGTCTTCCAATCTTGAATGGTTAAGAATAGAGTTCCGCAGATGGCGATTTTTCGACTTTGCCACTCACGAACTACAATATGAGGACCGTGCAATTATGATGGCCAAGATGGGTCTTAACTACTAGAGGAGTGAAGAGGAATGGACAGACGACTGGATGGATCAAACATCAAAACGGCAGTATACGGACAAGCAGGTAGCTGACAGATTGAAGAAGATTAAGGCACACATAGCACTCACTGAAGATCGCTCATTGCCACCATCTGAGTATGCTGCAGAAGACTCTCCAAAATTCACTCAAAACTTCAAATTTCCCGCCACACAAAGACAGATGGCCGCAACTGACAAGTTGAAATGGAAGATAGCAGAAGAACAATAGAATAAGAACAAGTTGCACGAAAGAGTGAAGAAGATAGGAGGCAGATGTTGGCGTTAAAGAAAAGGTTCTTACTTAATTAGCCAACAAGTCATCCAGATTGGACAGCGTTAGGCCTCCTTCTCCCATCACAGCTGAAGAAAAAGATGGAAGGGAGAATGAACCTGCCACAGCAGCTCATACTAATCTACCATCCACTTCATCTCAAGCACTGGCTACCACTGCCCCCATGCCTACTACCCAGAATCAACAGGTGTTGTCCAAGGAACCCCAAACATGACGATTGAGGCCTTTAGCTCCAGCACTTATCAGAGGAACCTCAAACAATATATTCATACCATGGTAGGAAGGAGCATTGGAGAGCAACTTGTGCTCATCGTGCAAATGGCAGTCACGAATCAGATGATCGAGGCGAAGGACGAAATGCGTGCTACTCTGCAAGAAGACTTTGAGACCTTCTCCATAGGACATTTTGCTATGATCAAAGAGGGGGAAGAGAAAACCACCGTCGGTTCCTCAGGTACCAAGAACACTGTTGATTCAGACTCCTAAACAACCAATAAGTAATATCTCTCTTATCCTTACTAGTCTTCTAGTCACAAAATAGAACATTTTTTATTTCGATTTGGGTGTGTGTTTGTTGTACGATTAAGCATAATTCTATAATGGAAACTAACCCAAGTTGAAGTTAACAACTTATTGTCCAACGCTGATCTAATTGAACTAGCTGGAATTACACACTTAGTGTAATCAGCAAACTGCGTGGATTGATGTTGTGTGTGATATGTTCGTGTGTGATTGCTTCATATGAATGTATGAATGTGCTAAGTGCTTATCTAATAAAGGGTTTGGAAGCCATTTACTTGTTACAATTTGAATAATCAAGCAATACCTTTGTTATTTTGAGGGGGATCTTTTAGGAATTATACTCAGTCTACGGGAGTTGAGATGCTGATAATACACTTGATAGAATTTTTTTGTGTAATCTCAGTAATTAGCTTTCCCATGATCAGTTAGTATTAAAGCTCAGGATTGAGGCTTTGATTGCTCCAAAAAGGGGGAAATTGTTAGGAATATTATTAGAAATATTAAACGCCTTGGTTGTCAATGTTTTTGTAATTATGTTTTTGTGCATCAAAGCTCAACCCAAGCAATAGGCGATTGAGTTTCTAGCAACTTAGTATCGAGTCCAATGTAAAAGTCCTGTACAAGTAATATATATACACGAATTGTAATAGAACTAGAAAAGAAGAAAAATCAAACTGCTAAAAGAATCAGCAGATTTGATGTTTGCTAAAGATTGCTGAAGAAGAAAAGTAAAGGCTAGCAAATACGGCGGACTGCTGAACACATCTATGAATTTTGAAAAAGTAACTCCAGCAAAATATGAAGAATCTCAGCAAAGACTGCTGAGACGCCAGCCATATGCCAACCGCCAGCAAACGCTCTACAGCAATCAAGAGAAACATTGGAGTCATAAATTAGAAGGATTCAGATCACAAGGAAACCTTACGAATCAGAGAATAGAACAATCATCATACACAACGGAGGTTTCAAGTTCAAACAAAAAGATCCGTTATGACAAAGATGACCTCAGATAGAAGCTACACCAATCAGAGACGAGGGAAGTTGAAGAGTCTCTGTCCACTGCGAAAAAAGGAAGAATGCCGATAGGCGAGCAATGCCTTTGAGACTAACGAATAAGGTTCAAACAGTCGTTTGAATCTTCACCTATAAATAGGTGTCATCCAAAATTGATTCATAGGTTAGCGAAATTATATTCACAGAGAAAACTAAAGAACAAAACACTCTCTACACAACGCAAACTCATCCGAGCTAGTACGTAATTGGAGCTTTCCCACAAGCTACCATACTTGAAGCTCAAGACCTCTAAAGTATATCTTCTAAGGTTGATATTGGGATTCTTTCTAACCCTAGAAAGAATCTAGCAGTCACCTTGCAACGCAAGCGTGATTCTTACGGGAATCGCGAACACAAGGATAGGTTCCGGGAAGAAAAATAATATGCCCAACAGTCGACGTCCAAGGAGAAGGGAGGTTTGTCCTCACTCTACGGAGCGACAAGGTGAAGATTGAAGACAAAGGTGGTTGAAGGTGCGCGCTAACCAGACGAAGGAGCTGCTCAACGTTAGAGATCAGGCCTGACCTTGTACTCAATCTTTTAGTGAATTTTCAGTCGGAGGACTGAAGAGTGGACATAAACAGTTGTTCGAACCACTATAAATTGTTGTATCTCTTTTACTGCTTTTATTCATTATTGTGTGTGTGCGCATACTTATGCACATGAAACTCAACACACCAAGTGTTGTAGTATAATCCGCAATTAACTTAACAAATATTCAAGCTAAAACACATTTGATAAATACTTGCTAAATCGAGACCTTAGTAAGATAAGTGCAAGATCTTATTAATACTTATGCTGCATATAAAATACTCTGATCGGGGACCAACAAATGCATATTAGTTTTTCTAGAGATGCATGTGAATTTGTCAATAAATGAACTATTCAGAAGATGATTTATTATAATGCATTAGCTCTTTTAAAAATGCATATGAGTTCTTCTTGAGATGCACGTAGAATTGTCAATAACGAACTACGAAATCATTATTGCATAAATTTAGTGGACTAAAACCTTAATGACAAAAAAATTGGTGTCTTTTTACAACATACTAATTTAGTACTCCCTCCATCCCAATTTATTAGTCCCACTTTCCTTTTTGGTTTGTCCCATTAATTAGTCTCATTTCCTAAAATGGCAAACTTTTTCACACTCAACAATAAAATATTAATTCCACTACACTCACAAATATTGGTTATTATGCCATTTTGAAATGGAACTATTATATTGGGACGGAGGGAGTAAAATGCATGAAAGTGTACTTAAAATGCATGAAATTTTAAAATGCACTAAATTATGTATAAAGCACAATATATTCCATCAAAAAATGTCAATTCCATATAGTAAACACATTTTAAGATAAAGTGAACAAATTGTAAGAGAAAATGACATGACATACAATATTTTATTTTATGTAATATAATGATATCAGAATGTATATTTGATAAAAATATAATGAACTTGTTTTAAAATAAATTATATCAATATATATTTTCTTTTATGTAATATGCAGAAATTGAATTATTTCATTATTCATTTCGATGTATCAATGATTAATACGACTCATAACAAAATTCAAAATAACGACTTTCAATATGAATTTTGATTATTTTGATTCAAAAATAAGATGATGATTCTTTTGAATAGAAATTATAATATTCGAATAAATTAAGGTTAAATATTTGTTAATTAACTTTGAAAATAAGACAATCTTCCTTATTTATAACAATATTTTCCATATTAGATTAGAAATGGATATCCAAATTTTGATACATACAATATTTCCTTATCAAAGAAATTAAATATTTTTTTCGTAGTGAGATATAATGCATGTTTTCTAAGATAAAATGCACAATATTGTAAGTAGAGAGATTGGGCATTTTAAATGGCAATGTAATGCTAATGTAGGATATTGCCCCTAAAATGAATAAATCGTAGCTAAAATGCATGTTACAAAATTATTATTCATTGTATAGAATTACTATATTGCCCTTGATGCAGAATAATGAGGCTAAAATGCTGCTTTTTTTAGTGGTCTGTCATTGAATATCGTTCATTGATCTGATGAAATGAACTACCAATATTTATTTTCATTTATCTTGGTAAAGTCCATTCTCACTGTAATACTACTCTATCAATCTAGTGAGAAAATCTCAAAATTTAAAAAGTTAATTAATTATGTTTACCACGTTATTTAAATATCATATTGATATTCAAACAATATTCTTATTTTTTCACGGCGAATATTAATATACTATATATTGCCCAAAAAACATTATCGCAAACAAAACCGTTTAATATATTGTTGTATGCATTTTGAAGTTAATAGAACATTTTAAATTCATGGATTTTCAATTTGTTTTGATTTCTTGTTCACCTAGGAATATATTCCTATAATTAATTAACAATAGCCTAATAAATTGGAGCTGCGAAAAGTCTAGTAAATTTCACCTTATATAGGTTTGTTCCATTAAATCATAAGAATCTAGAAGCATTTAAATATTAGATTTCTTGTTTAACTAGAAATATATTCCTATAATAAATAAATAAATAGTCTAATAAATTGGTGCTGCTAAAAGTCTAGCAAATAACAAATTTTATATATTTGTTCCATCAAATCAATCGATTCTTGAAGCATTTAAATGCGAGATTTCTTGTTTAACTAGAAATATATTCCTATAATAATAAACAAATAGTCTAATAAATTGGAGCTGCTAAAAAGTCTATTAGAATTCAACTTTTGTTAATTATTATTAGGGATGTGAATTTAGCCCGGGACCGACGGGTTGGCCCGAATAACCCGAGCTAAATACCGGATTAGGGTTGAAAATTTCTTAACCGATAAGAAACCGGGCTAAATGGTCCGGGTTAAACGGGCTGGACTCGCCGGGCTACGGGTTGGCCCGACGGGCCACTCCATTTTTTAAAAAAATAATAAAATATTTTAATGTAATTAAATTATTAAATCTTGGAAAAATTATTATCAACTATTTTATATTATACTTATTTTATATTTAGATGGAAGTATTTAAATAAATTTTATGTTACACAAATGATATACCTATATTTTTACTACTAATAAATATTATTTTAAATGAATAATTTAAAAGAATATTTAAGAAATAATTGATTTCTAAAATATTAATTATTATTTTAAATAAATTAAATTCTTAGAATTGTTTAGATTCACAACCTTATAAAATTATTTAGTAAAACTCTATCTTGTTAAATAAATACTTGTTATAGTTTACTTTATGTCATAGCAAATTATTTAACATAATTGTGAGACCTCATCAAATTTTTATGATATAAATAAATTATTATTATTATTATTATTATATATTGCAATATTCTTTTGTAATTAATATATTTAATTTATTTATTTAATATAATATTATTAGAGTTGTACACTTAAATAATATGATTATTTAATTTATTTAAAGTCTTAATATACAACATTTTATGTTAGTATTCAATTATAAAAATAATTACTTATATATATAATTAATTATATTAATAAAACAATAAATATTTAAGCTTAATAAAAAATAAAAATAAAAATAAAAAAATCGTAATTTAGTCAGCCCGATGGGCCAGCCCGAAAACCGACGGGTTAGGGTTAGGGTTGAGAATTTCCAACCCGATAAAAGTTACAGCCCATTTAGCCCGGACCGATTAACCCGCAGCCCGATAGGACTGGCCCGAAACCCGGCGGGTTGGCCCGTTTGACATCCCTAATTATTATATCTACAATCCCAATTGTGAACCGCTGCAAAATTGTCATGCTCAAAGTGTGGTTTTGTCATTTTGTTTAATAATATGACAAATTTTCAAATTCTGCTCCAAAATATGATTTTTAACAACGCTTGACTAGAGATCTCAATTCAAAAGTAAGCATATTCATAATTAAAGAGATATATTAAATTTGTTTTACTGAATATATTCAAATTTTCGGATATAATCATGTATAAATGAATTTTTTAGTTGTAAGTTATATCTTAAATATTTATTATTTTAAAAAAATTAAATATAATATTTGTACTCAATTCAAATTGTCTTAGTAAAGTTAATCAAGATTTACACACTTATTACTTGCCGTCATAATTTATAAAATCATTAATTTCAGAAACATAATAATATTTCAAATGGTAATAGGAAAAAGAATTAAATGCAATTACATAATTATTGAGATGGGTTAATGTTGTGCTCTTGAGACTGAGAGGAGCATACATTAATAAGCTAATGTTTAAATTGTCTAACCAAGAATTGAATCAATCTGAATCTAATTTTTCCCCACTTCTGAGTTGAGAAATTTTCAACTGCTTTGAAATGTATCTCTTTATTTATTGTTTTGAAAAAACCTTTAATTTATTGTTCTTTCATTTTTAAATTCAAAACCCAAAATCCATTTTTTAAGTTACTCAAACAATTAAGATTTGAAAACTATAATTTGTACATGAAATAGAGTTGTCATACATTCCCTGTGGGTTCAACAAACTTCAGGTTTATAAATCTATTTGCCTCTTTGCTATAACTTATATGCGATTTTAGCATCGACAAAATTAGCGCCATTGTCGTGGAATATTAGATTCTATTTTATTACTTGTTTGTTTTTAAATTTATTGGATTGATTTTTTTATATTTTATTTTAGATTACTGTTCGTGTGTGTGCGTGAGTTGGTTCTGAGTTTTGACCTTTGCATCGATCGACACAGTCCGTGTCGATCGACACAAATAGGTCACGTCGATCGATACCACTAATTTCTTCGAATTCTATCTCTTTTCTTAGGTTTTGCATGAACACGAGGGCCTAGGGCAAACCACTCAAAGCTCTTGACCAAGAAATCGAGGCAATAGTCAGGAGAAGGAACAGAAAGGAGAAGAACATCACAATCATCAACATGGAGCCACCACACAATCGAAATGAAGAGGATGATCCGAACATGCTATCTCTAGAGGATCCGGACACCGAAAATCACCACGAGGAACGTTCTTCTGTTGGTCCAAGAGGTAAATCAGATGAGGGAATTTATCAAGCAGCTGATGATGAAAAGGGAAGCTGAAAGAGCTGAGGCTGCAAGCAGAGAGAGAGAGAAAAGAGCTTGAACAAGATGTACTACGCCGAGAGGACTCCGACAATAAGGATCCCAATACCATGGCGAGGATGTATAGAGGAGGACCATATAGAGGAGGTTATAATGGAGGTAGAGGTGACAGAGGAAGAAATTTTATAAATAGCACTTTGTCAAGTTTGTTATATCCTTGGGCATACTGCAGTCGTTGTTAGCATAGTTTTGATCAGCATTTTGTTCCTAAGCAACAACAACAGTCACAACAAAGTCAACAATCACCTCATAACCATTTCAACCCACAAGCACACATGGCCCAACTGCCTTCTGTCTCAGGGTTTTCCAACACTAGTGTTTCAAACTACACATTTTCAGATTACAACTCTGAAAATATTTGGTATCCAGACTCAGGAGCTACTAACCATGTATCTCATGATTTGTCTAATTTTAATTCCACTTATGAGTATCTGGGTGCATCCAAGCTACAGATGGGAAATTATGAGGACATTGATATCGCTCACATAGGTAAAAATAAGTGAAATAGACATTGCTCTCTAACTCATCTTTTCATTGATTGTTGTGCTCTGTTTTCTCATATAAAAAGTAGAGAACTATTCGGCTATATATACAAACTATTTCACAAACCCTACAAGAAAAAAATAAGAGAATAATATGTGATATTATACGAGTACAATATATTGAAGACATATGTAGCAATCAAGGCTTAACATCTGTAATATTTGTCTGTTGTGCTGGCATATCACTTGAGTTAACAATCGCAGTCTGTTTGTTTGCTATATGTTGTTAGTATTAGTTCTCTGAATTTGTCTTCTTTCTCAATACGTATTTGTGTTAGTGACATGCTCGTTGCTAACCTCTTTGCTTTTTGTCACCAAAATTAGTTTCTTTATTTTTTATTTGGATTCTGTCAACTAATAGTTTGTTGTTTTTGCTTGAGTGAATTGTCGGCTATTATAATGCATATAAATTTTTCTATAGATGCATGTGAATTTGTCAATAAATGAACTATTCAATGCATTAGCTCTTTTAAAAATGCATATGAGTTCTTCTATAGATGTACATAGAATTGTCAACAATAAACTACGAAACCTTTATTGCATAAATTTAGTGGACAAAAACCTTAACGAAAAAAAATTAGTGTCTCTATACAACATACTGATTAAGTAAAATGCATGAAACTTTACTTAAAATGCACTAAATGATGTATAAAGCACAATATATTCCATCAGAAAATGTCAATTCAAAATAATAAACATATTTTAAGATAAAATGAATAGATTTTAAGAGAAAATTTCATGAGACATAAGATTTTACTTTATGTAATATAATGATTCAAGAATGTATATTTGATAAAAATATAATAAACTTATTTTAAGATAAATGATATCAATATATATTTTCTTTTATGTAATATGCTGAAATTGAATTATTTCATTATTCATTTCGATGTATGAATGACTGATACGACTCATACAAAAATTCAAAATAAAACTTTCAATATGAACTTTGATTATTTTGATTCAAAAATAAGATGATGATTCTTTTGAGTAGACCTAGTAAGAATATTCGAATAAATTAAGGTTAAGTATTTGTTTAACTTTTAAAATAAGACAATCTTCCATATTTATAACAATATTTTTAATATTAGATTAGATATAGATATCCAAATTTTGATACATACACTCTTTCATTATCAGAGAAATTAAATATCTTTTTCGTAGTCAGATAAAATGCATGTTTGCTAAGATAAAATGCACAATATTCTAAGTAGAGAGATTGAGCATTTGATATGGCAATATAATGTTAATGTAGGATATTGCTCCTAAAATGAATAAATTGTAGCTAAAATGCATGTTTCAAAATTATTATTCATTGTATATAATTACAATATTACCCTTAATGCAGGATAATGAGGCTAAAATGCTGCTTGTTTAGAGGTCTGTCATTAAATCTCGTTCATTGATCTGATGAAATGAACTACCGATATTTGTTTTCATTTATCTTGGTAAGGTCCATTTTCACTGGAATACTAATTTATCAATCTAGTGAGAAAAATTCTCAAAATTTAAAAAGTTAATTAATTATGTTTACCACATTATTTAAATATCATATTGATAATCAAGCAATGTTCTTATTTTTTTTATGGGGACTTTTAATATACTATATATTGCCCAAAAAACTTTATCGCAAACAAAATAATTTAATGTATTGTTGTATGCATTTTGAAGTTAATAGAACATTTTAAGTTCTTGGATTTTCAATTTGTTTTGATTTCTTGTTCGACTAGGAATATATTCCTATAATTAATTAACCATAGCCTCATAAATTGGAGCTGCGAAAAGCCTAGTAAATTTCACCTTATATATATTTTATCCATTAAATCATAAGATTCTAGAAGCTTTTAAATATTAGATTTCTTGTTTAAGTAGAAATATATTCCTATAATAATAAACAAATAGTCTAATAAATTGGTGCGGCTAAAAGTCTAGTAAATTACAAATTTTATATATTTGTTTCATCAAATCAATAGATTCTACGAAGCATATAAATACGAGATCTTGTTTAACTAGAAATATATTCCTATAATAATAAACAAATAGTCTATTAGATTGGAGCTGCTAAAAAGTCTATTAAAATTCAACTTTTTATAATTATCGTAGCTACAATCCCCAATTGTGAACCGCTGCTCGATGTGTGGTTTTGTCATTTTGTTTAATAATATGACAAATCTTCAAATTCTGCTCCAAAATATGATTTTTAACAATGCTGGACTAGAGATCTCAATTCAAAAGTAAGCAGATTCATAATTAAAGACATATATTAAATTTGTTTTATTTAATATATTCAAATTTACGGATATAATCATGTATGAATGAATTTTTAAATTGTAAGTTATATCTGAAATATTTATTATTTAAAAAAAATTAAATATCATATTTGTACTCAATTCAAATTGTTTTAGTAAAGTTAATCAATATTTACACACTTATTACTTACAGTCATAATTTATAAAATCATTAATTTCAGAAGCATAATTATATTTCAAACGGTAATAGGACAAATAATTAAATGCAATTTATTTTTTCTCAAAAGGAAGAGTTAAATGTGGGTTTAAATTATATAATTATTGAAATTGATTAATATTGTGCTCTTGAGACTGAGAGAAGATAGTCACACATTAGTAATTTAAGATTTAATTTGTCTAAACAAGATTTGAATCAATCTGAATCTAATTTTACCCCACTGTGGGTTGAGAACTGTTTACAGTGCCTTGGAATCTATCTCTTTATTTATTGTTTTTAAAAAACCATTAATTTCTTGTTATGTAATCTTTAAATTCAAAACCCAAAAACCTTTTTTCAAGTTACTCAAACAATTAAGAGTAAAACTATACTTAGTACATGAAATAGAGTTCTCATACATTCCCCGTGCGTTTGACAACTTTCAGGTTTATAAATTTATTTGCCTCTTTTCTGTTATTTATATGAGATTTTAGCATCGACAAAATTGGCGCCATTGCCGTGGAATGTTAGATTCTATTTTATTACTTGTTTGTTTTTAAATTCCTATATTCCTATAATAATAACAAATAGTATAATAAATTTGAGCTGCTAAAAAGTCTATTAGAATTCAACTTTTTATAATTACTAGTTTTCTGCCCGCGCGTTGCGCGGTGTATATATATTAGTTTTATTGTATTATCATTATGTTTTAAAAAATTATAAAATAAGTATTATGAAAATAAATAAGTACTCCCTCCGTCCCGGATCATTAGTCTGGTTTGTGTTCGGCACAGATACCAAGACGAAAGTAATAAGGGATTCTAATGGTACAATTAGTAAACAAGATTAACACTTAATCCAAAAAAAAAAAGGAAAAAAATTCGAAATTAAAAAATGGGAAAAGGAGGCAAAAAACTGATTTCATTACATCATCCAAACATTCAAATTTCCCTCAAAAAACAATCTGAAAACTAACAACCAAAATTCAAATTTCCCACAAGTTTCAGTTTATAAATACATATCCATCAACCATTTTTTTTGCTACAAACAACAGAAATCATCCACAAAATACAAATGGGAAAAGAAAAAGATGTTTCAGAGGCTGCAGCAACAGAAATTGTGCAATTCTTGCTTCTTCACAGCAAGAATGGCAAACCAGAGAGGGGTAGGATGGGAGAGGCTGCAGCAAAACATCATCTATCTCTGAGGAGTGTGTCACGAATATGGAAAGCTGCAAGATCCGAAAGAGAAAGAGGTGAATGCATCAAATTTGGAGCAAACAGACAAGGCAAAGGGAACAAACCAGCAGGCAAGATAAACATAGAGCAAATTGAACAAGTTCATTACCAAACAAACATGCAGCATAACCAACTGATCCATACAAGGGACACAGCAGCATGAGCAAGCAAATAGAGCATAAGGATCAGAACAAATTCATCATGTCCAAACATGCAGCAGAACCAACATATCCAACTTGAACAGACACAGCATCACATATCACATGCAGCAGTAGGGTCATAGGATCAGAACAAACTCATCATTTCCAAATACGCATGAGAACCAACATATCCAAAAACCATCAATTCCAAAAGGGTAGATATCACCTGATTTCTGGAAATTGGCTTTTCCAGAAAGCCCTTAGAACCTCCCTCCTCAACCTCCAGAAGGCTCGAAGACCATTGTCTTCTGCAGTCTCCACGGCTTCATCCTCCACGCCGCTCAGATCAACCCCAGCAAGCAAATCGGCCCCTGAAGCCTCCTCCGTCCCGGCGGCTTCGACGTCACCACGTACGGTGACAGAGAACGGCGAGAGAGGCGCGGCAGAATCCCCGCGGGCAACGTCGTCACCAGCTGCGGCGACGGAGAACGGCGACAGAGGCGCGGCACATTCTCCGCGGTCAACGTCGTCACCAGCTGCGGCCACGGACAACGGCGACAGAGGCGCGACAGCATCCATCGGAAGGTATGGGTAGATCGGCTAGGGTGGGTAGATCGGCTAGGGTTTCCTTCGCGGGGTAGATCGGAAGGTGGGTATATCGGAGGGTGGGTAGATCGGAAGGTGGGGAGATCGAAGGGTGGGGAGCACGGCCGTCGGTGTGACGATTTTAGGGGATTACAGAAATTAGGGTTTCGTTGTGCGGTGTGAGAACGGCGGTGAAAGGGAGCAGAACGGCGGCGGAGGGGGAGCAGAACGGTGAAAGGGACTGCGGAGGGGGAGCAGAACGGCGGCGGAGAGGATAAAAAGTGGAGAACGGAGGGGGAGAAGAACGGCGGAGAGTTCGCAGAAAGGGGGTGAGGAGAGGGATCGAGAGCGGCGCACACACTGAAATGAGAAAGTGTGTGTGCGATTAGGGTTGGGGAGGGGGGGTTGGGTGTTTATTTTTTTTTTTACTTAATTTATTCTCTTAATTAAATTTGTTAATTAAGTGATTACTAAACCCTAATTTTTGCCATTTCGGGAATACAGGACTAATGTTGCGGGACGGAGGGAGTATTATAATTTGTATGCATAAGAATTATACACTATAAAAATTAAAATAATAATAGACACATAAATAATGAATTTTCTAACATATGATAAAATGCTTATGAATAAAATATAATTTTGAATAAAAATAACTCAGTACGTAATAGAGGAACTTATTTACGTATGAGTAGTAATAAAATTAATACTTGATAAAATAAAACAATGAGATTTCATAATATAAGTGTATGAAGATTTTCAATAATTACTAATTGATTTGAAGAAAAACATATGAATTACAACATGTAAAATTATAAATTCTGGAAAATTTCTTTGTACATAACATTTGAAGTTTTTGACAAACTTCAGTCATTTTTGTCACATATCAAGATTTTCAATCCAACACGATTTGTGACCCTAGACACAACAATATACAACTGTCTATGTGCAAATACTGGTTTGCTGAGTAAAATCCCACATGTGATAATGATTTTCTTTAACTCTTGTTTATGGTCATGACATATGAAACCTGAATTGGGAATTGTCTACGCTGAAACTTGAATGGAATTCGAGGATCAAATGGTATTATAGTCATCTTTGGAATAAAAATCATTTCACCAGTATTTTTCTCACTCAGAATCTTGGCCTCGATGACATGATTATCAAGTTGTGTTATAACCGATCGAGTCTCATTGCACAAACCAGATGAATGATCATTGTTCTTCAACAACATGATCGGTGTTCCAACTTTTAAATTCATCTCATGGTTTGGTAATCCAGAATACTTCAATGTATTCAAGAATTTTGGAGTGTGCATTAAGAATACCTACTACATTTTATGCTGTGCACATAGAATCAGAACTTAATTATACCTTTCCCACAATATTGTTCATTAATATCATATACTGGTTGACCCTCTCAATCACATCATTTGTTGGTGCCAAAATAGCCCGGTGCTACGAATAGGAAACATCTATTGATCCAATAACTGATATAGGATACGTGTTATTAATAATATCTCTGATTGGCTCTCCAGTGAATTTAATATTAATATCTTTAGGGATATCAATAACTCTTTCGCCGTCATTTGGTTCTATTAAAGTCCCATCCCCAATTGCCGCAACCCAATCAACAAAGTCTTTTAGTGTGGATGATTGCATATGTTCTCCAAGCATATTCAATCGTATGTTTATCATCAACTTCAAGACGAGCATGATGCCATAAGTAAGATGAATTAAATGTTGCAAACATCTCTTCTACTACCTCTTGGTATAACATGCAAAATCTATCTAAAATCACCACCAAATACAATAATTTTGTCTTCCGAATTATTAATTGTTACTTTGTGTATTCTGGATGGACATTATATCCCGCATTTTCTTAATAAATTATTATAAATTATATATAATAGCGAAATTTTGAAAATCAATTTATCTTGCTTCAAAATTTAAATTTGTAAATCAATGTAATTATTATGCTTCAAATTACTTAATTAATCAGAATTTGTTTATATTTATATCTCTTATTCCTCTTCGTAAGAACTTCACCATAACGGTGGATTTACTTAAAAGTTTGGGTGACTTCGGCACCAAAATTAATTTTTTAATTTAATAATTGGATGATATGACTTTGTTAGAAAATAATTATTTTTACAGGCGAATAACTTATAAAAAAGGAGTTGAGAATGAATAAGAAGACTGTGTGAGGGGGTTGAGATTTGAGAATGAGAGAAGACAAAAATTATTTTAATTTGATGTTAAATATTTATATTTTTACATAATATTGAAATTTGTGTTCTTTTTGTTATGTTAAAACTCAATGAAACTCCTTAATAAATATTTATGGATCCACCACTACTTCACCACAACATCTAATATCTTCTATATTCACACATTGCATTATAAACAAAAAAACAAAAAGGTTTATAATGATTCTACAAATAGTGTTCTACTGTATATATACCCATAAAATACAATTGAAATTGTATCATATATGCACGAGACATCTTCATATCTTCATGCAATATTCTCTCTTATTTTACTGATATTTGTTTCCTAATAAACATTATTTTCTGAAGCAAATAATATTTATCTTATCATGATATCAGCCTAACATCAGTCTTCTCTCCTAAAACCCTACATCTCTCTCATATTTTTTTCCCAACAACCAGTACCACCTCCTTTCTCCGATCATGGCCCAAGATGCTGAACCTCTATCCTTCTCTACTCTCATCCATATGACCATATGATCAAGCTAACTATCTTTTATGGAAAAAGCATATCACCACTCTTCTCTGCAGTCAAAACCTATTTGGTTACCTAGACGATCCTCTTCCCTTTAATACACTTCCGTCCACCGGTGGCACCCCCATAGTCAATGGATCATTTGAACTCTAGTGCACCCAAGATCAGTGACTCCTTAGTCTACTTCTCTCATCTCTAATAGAGGAGTTCATGGCTGAAGTACTCTACTGCACCACCTTGTGCGTGGTATGACTCGCTCTTGAGGTCGCCTATAGTCAAAGCTCCAAATCTGTCAAGTTATACTTAAAGACGACCTCCAAAATATGAAGAAAGAGACTCGATTTATGACTGAATATGGCCAAAACTTCAAGTCCTTATGTGATCATTTGG